>JBCEWC010000487.1:0-55947 GCA_038996855.1 Solanum aculeatissimum | reverse complement strand
ATTTGTGGTCTCTTAAGATAACGGCAGGGGTATTTTTGGTCCAAAAATCTAACGGAGGGTATAAGTGGTCTATTTTGTATAGTTCAAGAGCAATTTTGACCCTTTTCCATAAAAATAATAATAATAAAACTCATAACAATGTATAAAATTAAAGATGAGGAGTTAAATGGAGAGCAAAATGAGAAATTGAAAGAGAGAGAGAGAGAGAAAAGGGAAAAAGAAGAAGAAGAAAAAAACTCCCAAAAAAGAGGAGAAGAAAGAGAAGGGAAAAAACACGTTTAAAAAGAATAATATTTAATATATAATGTATTATTTATGTAAATACTCCAAAATTATATGTAAGTATTTAATTAGGGGAAAACTACATATATATATATATAATTAAAAAATTTATAAAAAAAGTAGCACATGTTTTATTTACATACAAAATAGATCTAAATCAGTGAAATTATACAATATAGTTATAGAAAGTATGCACTGCTATACAATGTATATTATTTATACATGAGCTATACACCAAATATATATTATAATATACAAATATATACTGACTATACATATTTATACAATGAGGGCTAAATACCCAAAATTATAACAAATAGCCAAAAGTCAGTGAGATGACTACTCTTCGTAATTAAAAAAAAGTGGATTATTTTTTATATAAATAATTTTTCTGAATGACTTTAATTATCCTTTTAATTAACCCATAATTTTAAGCCCATTAAAATTTTAGGTCATCTATATAACTCTTAATATTCATTTCTAATTTTAAAAAACCCTAAAAAATCTTTCCCTTCCAAAAAGGCAGCCGCCTAAACTCCCTCTGGTATCTTCCCCGCACCATCAGCGGCCAAGCAACCTCTGTTTCCCATTTTTCCGGCAATGACAAATCACATGGAGGAAAACCACCGAACCCCCTTCTTTCTCCGCACTAACCACCATGTCGGCCACCGGAAAACAACACCACCACCCTCGCCGCCGTAACTTCTCCCCTCACTGGCAGCAGCTCACCACCCTTCCCCCACCAACCCAAAACCAATCCACATAACCCCAACCGCTACCTGAAAATCCCCGCGAAACACATCAGAACAGCCGCCAAAACACCTAAACACCACCACAGCTCCGCCCAAAACCCCCTTTTCTGACGAGCTCCGACAAGCGGGAAAACTCTAACCCAAAACTCCCGTGGCTATCCTCTCCGTTTTCCGACCACCCTTAGCCAGAGAACCATCCAAACCGCCACAACCACGAAATCAGCAGCACACCAAACGACACCCACTGTTCACTTTCTTTTTTCGTTCAGATCCAGAACAACAACACCAAATCTTCGTCTCGCTTCTTCGACGGACAACCACAATGTTGACAACGAGTTTCGATGAGGCGACAACCCATTTCCAGATGTGGTCAGAGAAGTGCGAACACCGGTAATATTCATTTTCATGTATGTGTTTTTGAATTGATATTTAGTTTATATTGCTGTCTTCCTGTTTTAATTTTTGAAAATAATTTAGTTATTATGAAATATTCTTCGGTTGTCTGGTGTTTTTCAGTGAATTCCAAGTTCGCTTGGATTATTTTATTGTTATTTCTTTAATGTTAGTTATTTTATCATTTTTATTACTATTTGTTAGGACTACAATGACAATTTTACTTGGAGACATTTGGTCAATTAATGTTATTGTTATTGCCTTAGGCTATTTGTTGGCTTTTCTTTATTTTTTTTTTACTTTCTTAACTACATGATATTGTTAATGGTGTTTCGATATGCGTGGAATTATTTTAGAACTTTACTGTTTATAATTTGTTTGCCTTAAATGATGCATTTAAGGGATAAATTGTTAATTCACGCTCAAGAGTTAGCTCTCAAACACTTCGTAACTAGTAACATTATTAGGAAACTTACCATATTTAACCAAAAGTTTTAAACCATGTAAAATGCATTTAAAAGCCATCTGTGAGTGAATTTCTATTCTCTGTTTCTTTGCCAAGAAAAACAATTAGTTTAATAGAAGAAGTTACGGCAGTTGGAATAATTTAGTTGGTGACTGTTTTATATATACTACAATGGAGTACAATCAGATACCTAACGTATTTGTCAATGTTACTGTAGTATAATTGCTTGCTACCTTATTCAATATTTTTAGTATATTCTTGTTTAGGCTACATCTTTCTAGTGGCTTTGGTAAATGATGGCTGACTAGGTCATGTCTTCAATTGAGGTCGGGGATGAGGAGAGTGGTGGTAAGTGAGTTATGGGTTCGCCTAAGTTGAGAGTAGGGTCTTGGAATAAAGGATCATTGACGGGAAAGTCCATAGAGCTAGAGGAGATTCTCTAGTATGGAAAGATAGATTTAAATTGTGCCTAGGAGACTAGATGGGTTGGTACCAAGGCACGGAATGTGCATGGGCTTAAGTGTTGGTATTCAGGAAGCTCCAGCACTAGAAATGGAGTAGGTATTTTAATAGATGGAACCTTAAGGAGCAAGTGGTAGAGGTTAGGAGGATCAATGACCGAATGTTGACGATTAAGCTTATCGTTGGAGGGCTTACTTTGAATGTTATTATTGCTTATGCGCCTCAAGTGGGCTTGGATGAGGAGGCTGAAAAGCTATTTTTGGAGGATTGGGACAAGGTAGTCAGAGTTATACCGAACACCGAGAAGATTGTCTTAACTGGGAGGGTTTAGAAGCTTCTGATATGTCACGAAAATCAAACAATTTATATACACAAAAATCATAGGTATATTATTTTTGTAGTAGGAATTAGGATTCCCTTTCATGCAAGCTGGTTCCGTCCTGCTTGCAACAGTTCCATATCAATGTCTCCAAAATCTGCAGAAAGTTGCAACTCCTATTTAAAGATACAAGTTTCAGTGTTCCAGTAGTTATTTGCCAAAGTCCTGCTGATGGAATTTTGACCAAGAGGCCTTTCCTCAGAACTAAAGTGATTAATGCCCTTTAAATGGAGCTATCAGTTATGCGGATATTGCAATGCATAGAACGAAGAGGTTGTGATGCAGTCATTAATAATTTGTAGTTGTTATACATGAAGTAC
Organism: Solanum aculeatissimum; assembly: GCA_038996855.1. Taxonomy (NCBI): domain Eukaryota; kingdom Viridiplantae; phylum Streptophyta; class Magnoliopsida; order Solanales; family Solanaceae; genus Solanum; species Solanum aculeatissimum. The sequence continues at coordinate 52,893 of JBCEWC010000487.1, read as the reverse complement.
TTATTTTGACGGAGTGGTTTTGCATTTAAATAGTCAATACCTGCATTGCTAATTTAGTAATTGAGGTCACACAAAACAGGGGTCAGAAAAGGAATTAGTCAAATTTGAATGTACTCTTTGAGGCCAATGTAATTGAGTTAAATATATTTTGTATCGTACAAGAAAGAAACCCATTTGTGTATGTGCTCCCGATAAGAAGCAACAAACTATTTTATTTCAATACATACTTGGATTGGGTTGAAATATTAGATCTATTTTTCTTGGAATCCTGAATATGCCAATAAAATCGATAAATATTAAATAAACTCATATCACAGATATCCCACTATCTTGCAAAGGGCTAGCCTTGATGTAAAATTTAAATGCACCAACCTTGCAAGAGATGAAACATTAAAGAACATTAATGAGTCCACAAGGATTTTTTTCGATCCATTACTTCCACATTGTTCACTAGGTCAATAAATTTTTTTAAAATTGTTTTACCTATCCAAACAACACAAACATCATTGTAGATTAAAGATGAAACAAACGAAAAAAAAATTGATTTAATAACATAAGAAGTTTACAACCTTCTATTAAGTGGTCTAAAACCTCAGATAAATGGATGGCTGAGGATTAACAATAACTGACTTAATAACATAGACGAGAGTTGACCATTTAGAAGACTCAATCATTGGTAAAGTATTCTCCAAACCTAGTTCTAATTTTAAGAACTCCAATTACCAACTCTATGATAATTATGAATTTCAAAAACTCCTCTTCTTCTAACTAAGGGGAAATATTTAAGTCAAAAATGAGATGCTCGGCCAGAATAACACGTCTTGTTTCTTTTTCTACTCGTAAATTCGTTTCCAGTTTCTTCTCCAACATAAATTTATTTGGAGGTATTTTTGAGTCGGGGTGTATAATCTTATACATTAATATTCACTTTTTTCATTCTCATTTGATGCTTGTAATTCTTTACGAATATCTTCAAATGCCTTTTAAGTCATTTGATTTGCCCTCAGCATGATCATGTTGGCGATACTCTAGTTTCACTTTGAAAAATTTATCAATTATTTTTTCTACACTTGTGGAACCATAGCAATATGGTTTTTCACTTGGTAAAAAGAGTATAACACCAACATCTGCTCTGATTCAAGTATCTTGGAACCAAGTTTCTTTTCTTTTTTGAATAAACTAGCAGTGTCTGCCTTCTCCTTCTCAGTCAACTTCATTTCAATTTTTTCCTTACCTTGAATTGAAGTTGATTGAGCTGGAAAAAGCATGCACTGTTAGTTTTTCAAAAAGAAAATATACCTTGTTCTAGGATGCAAATAAAATTGTAACTCGAATCAGAGCAGATGTTAGTTATATGCTCTTTTTACCAAGTGGACAATCATGTTTTTATAGTTCTACGAGTTTAGAAAAAACAATTGGCAATTTTTTTTAAGTGAAATTAGATTATCGCCAATGTGAACATGTTGACGGCAGATCAAATGCCTTTGAAGCATTTGAACATCTTTGTAAGGAATTTCAACCATTGAACAAGAAAGAAAAAATGAAGAATGATGTATAAGATCATACACCTTGGCTTAAAATATCGTCGGATAAACACATGTTGGAGTAAAATCTAGCAATGAAGTTGCAGGTGGAGAAAGTTCAAGAAAACTGTAGAAGTTTTGTTCGACTCGAGTTGCTCATGTTGGATTTAAATATTGACCCTGAGTAAGAAGAGGAGTAGAGTTCTTGAACTCATAATCATTATGGAGGTTGTAATTTGTCATCAGTCGTCCATTTATTTAAGATTTTAGACCAAAAAGAAGAAGGCTATTGAATTGTCTTTCTCTTATTGATCAATTAGAAGACTCAATCGCATGTAAAGTATTTCCCAACTAGCTCTAATATCAAGAATTCCATTTACCAACTCAATGATAATTATGAGCACCAAAAACTCTTCTCTTCTTCTTTAAATCAAACGTGAGATGCTCGGCCAGAATAATACGTCTTGTTTCTTTTTCGACTCGTAAATTTGTTTCCAGTTTCTTCTCCAACATAAATTTATTTGGAGGTAATTTTGAGTTAGGGTGTATAATCTTATACATTAATATTCACTTTTTTCATTCTCATTTGATGCTTGTAATTCTTTACGAATATCTTCAAATGCCTTTTAAGTCATTTGATTTGCCCTCAGCATGATCATGTTGGCGATACTCTAGTTTCACTTCGAAAAGTTTATCAATTATTTTTTCTACACTTGTGGAATCTTAGAAATATGGTTTTCCACTTGGTAAAAAGAGTATAACACCAACATCTGCTCCGGTTCAAGTTGCAAGCCTATGTGTATCTTGGAACCAAGTTTCTTTTCTTTTTTGAGAAACTAACAATGTGTGCAAATAAAATTGTTGCTCGAATCGGAGCGAATGTTGGCTATACGCTCTTTTTACTAAGTGGACAATCATGTTTTTATAGTTCTACAAGTTTAGAAAAAAAAAATTGATGTGAAATTAGATTATCGCCAATGTGAACATGTTGAGGGCAGATCGAATGACTTTGAAGCATTTGAACATCTTTGTAAAGAATTTCAACCATTGAACAAGAAAGAAAAAACAAATAATGATGTGTAAGGTCATGCACCTTGGCTTAAAATACCGTCGGATAAACACATGTTAGAGTAAAATCTTGCAACCAAGTTGCAGGCACAGAAAGTTCAAGAAAACTAATTAGAAATTTTGTTCTGCTCATGTTGGATTTAAATATTGGCCCCGAGTAAGAAGAGGAGTAGAGTTCTTGAACTTATAATCATTACGGAGGTTGTAACAAAGTTCTTGAATTTTAGGAAATTTTACCTCATCTAGTCTGTTTATATGATCAATTCTTGTTTTTGTAATTAGTCATCAGTCGTCCATTTATTTAAGATTTTAGACCAAAAAGAAGAAGGTTATTGAATTTTTATGTTATTTAATTTTTTCCTTTGTATCATTCCACGCTTTTTATACTGCCTTTAGTTGTCTTTCTCTTATTGACCTAGTGAACAATGTAATTGTGAAAGATAAAAACAAAAACTTTGTGCACTTATTAGTGTTCTTTCATGGTTACATTTCCGACGGTGGTTTGGTTCGTTTACATTTTATACAATGGCTAGCTCTCTATGAGAGGGTTGAATCTCCGTTCTGTGTGTAATCTAATACCCATTGAGAGTTAGTGTTATTTATCTCGGGATAGATTGTGTAATAAGGGGATCGTTTGGTTTGAATACTAGTTATGATGGGATAAGTTATGCTGAGATTATTTCTTATTGAGTGTTTGGTTTGTTGCATAAATTTTAAGAATATATTGTTTGTTTACAAAAATACCTTTCACTTTATTAGTTTTTTTTTATGTTTGCATGGTATGCATTTGATCCATTTTTCACCCAAACCCATGTACCTTAGAATTTTAAGAAGAAAATTCCAATTGACATGATCATAGGCCTTCTCAATGTCCAGCTTGCACAAGATCCCTAGTTTCTTCTGCTTATTTCTTGAGTCTACCAGCTCATTTGCCAGCAAAGAGGCATCCAGTATTTGTCTTCCTTGCAGGAAAGCCATCTGGTGCTCGTCCACAAGCCTCCCTATTACTGTTTTCAGCCTTTCAGTTAGGAGCTTAGAGATGATCTTGTAAACCCCTCCAATCAAACTAATAAGCCTGAAGTCTTTAACTTCAACTGCCCCTGGCTTCTAAGGAATTAAAGCCACAAAAGTGGCATTGAAGGCCTTCTCAAAGACTACTCTTTGATGAAAATTGTGGATAGTCTGCATCAAATCTTCCTTCAAGAATTCCCAACAAGTCTTGTAGAACTGCATAGTGAACTCATCAGGGCCCAGAGCCTTGTCACCATCACAACTTTGGATAACTTGGAACACCTCTGTCTCTGTGAAAGGTCTTTGCATCCACTCATTCTCCTCATTGGTGATTGTAGGGCAACCTCTAAACTCAAATGAGGGTCTCCATGCTTTAGTCTCAGTATACAATTTAGAATAAAATTCTAGCAGAGCACTCCTGATGTCCTCCTCTTCCTGAATTTCTTCTTCCCTTACGAACAACCTGTCAATTGTATTGTATCTTCTATGGGCTGTGGCAACCCTCTGGAAGAATTTGATATTCCTATCCCCTTCCTTCAACCAGAGGGCTCTTGATATTTGCCTCCATTTCTCTTCCTCCTGTTTTGCCAAGGTTTCAAATTCCACCAAAATTGTTGCTCCAACCATCAGCTCTTCAGTTGATAATTCTCTATCTTCTTGAGTTTTATCCATAGTTGACAATTCTTCCAGCAGTTTACTTTTCCTGTTAGCCATTTCAGCAAGAGTTACTTTACTCCATCTTTTCAATTTCTGTTTCAGTAACCTTAGTTTGTTGTACATTCTGTAGTCTGGGCATCCTTCCACTTTGAACCCTTCCCACCATTCCTGGACCATCTCCTTAAATCCCCTGACCTTGATCCACCAATTCTCAAATTTGAAATAAGGGTACCTATGCTCCCATTCACCACACTCCAAGATTATGGGGCTGTGGTCTGAGGTTACTCTAGGTAAAATTCTTTGTCTGATCTTTTTAAAACTTTCCTCCCACTCTGATGTGAATAAAAATCTGCCCAGTCTTGCATTATTTAAATGATTTGCTCCCCTGACCCAAGTATACTTGCCCCCAACTAGGATAGGGTCATGTAACTCTAGGTCCTCAATCCACCTAGAGAAGTCAGTCATAAGATTGGTGGTTCTCGAGCAGCCCCTCCTCTCCCCCTCTCCCCCATCCTCCTGACTGTATTAAAATCTCCCCCTACCACCCATAACCCCCCACATAAACTCCTCATAGCTGCTAGCTCCTCCCAACACTCAAGCTTCTCCTTCCTGGTGTGAGGAGCATAAACACCAGTGAAGGACCAGCTAGAAGAGTCGTGAAGACCTTCAAAGTTGTAGGTAATTGAATATTTCCCTTCTTCAATCCTGGTACCTTTACACAACCTGCTATCCCACATTAGAAGAATTCCCCCTTTGCTGCTGTCAGCTTCCTTAGAACCACACCTCATCCATCTGTTGGGCCAAATATTAAGTGTCATCTTCTCTGCTTCTTTATTTAGTTTTGTTTCCTGTAAACTTACCACATCAACTTTCCACTTTTGTAGAGTGTTTCTGACTAAGTTCCTTGAATCCCCATTGTTTAATCCCTTGACATTCCATGATACTATTTTGACCTTCATTTAAAAGTTAAATAGAGATTTTTTCCCCTGCTCCTTGTCCCTTCCACTTCCTTCTTCAGACTAGATTGAAGATTTTTCAACTCATTTTTGCCTATGTTTCTGTTTTTTGGAGTGGTGGTACTTTTCTGCTTCTTTTTGTCCATTTTCGACTTTCTATCGTTGATTCTCATCAGAAGTTCCAAAGTTCCTTTTTCAAAACCCTCAAAAGCTACCCCGTAGGTATTACTTAATTTCAGGATATGGGAATTAACCCAATTTAGAGCCTCCGTCTCCATCTCTTCAAAATCAACAGGATCGGGTTGCAGGACTAGTTGAATTTGCAACTCGTTTTCACTAGCTCCAGATTGAGAGATTATGGAGGTCGTCATCTCTACCTCTGGTTGCTCCGGCGTACCACTGGTTTCTGGATGCTCCTGTTGGTTTATGAGTTCCCCTTCTTTGGAAGCTTCGTCGCTATCCGTCGATGTCGCCTTGGTGTTCCGCTCCCACTTCTTAAAGGCGAAGATGAATTTCTCCGCCAATCCCTTGATCTCGTCAAGTTCATTAAAAGAGGACACGTGCTTGTCACGTGTTTCTTTAATGGGGTTCTCCATTCCGGGTCTTTCTTTTGCTATTGTCTTTGGGCTTTGGCCCAAGACTGGAAGTGACTTAACAAATAAGGCCCTATTTCCCTGGCCCGACTCCTCTCTCTATTAGTTTCTGCCAAATCACGTGGGATTGCAGCTATTATCTGAGAGGTCTCCATCAACAATACCTCGTCAGACCGTACTACTTTGACCGGCGGGGCTCTGTAATCTGAACAGAAGACCCCCATTTTTGATGATGATCTCCCTCGGAATATTGTAGTAATCACCATGCACCTTGATCCTCGCCCATTTGAGGTGGTTCCTGAGAGTAGTCTCCTCCTCTGTTTCGATCCATCCACCACATCGATCTCCGATGGATTTAAAAATAGTATGTGACCAGAGATGCAGTGGGAGCCCTATTATTCTTATCCATGTCGAGTCGATTTTCTCCTTTTCTCCTATGGTGGTAGCCAACGGACTCCACCAGTTGAGTCTGACTGGAGTTCTCTTCCATTCTCAACTCCCTTCCATGATTTGTTCGGTTTGTTGCATGGAGTTTCATTCGAACAGGAAGAAATTATTGCCCATCTCGTACACACTCAGATCGTAAGCCTGTTTCCAAGTGCTTTGAGGCCATCTTCTAACCTCTGACAATGTTGCCTCCTCTCTAAATTTCCCAACCAAGCTTCTTTTGAGGACTTCATTAAAATTACATAAAGGGTCTTTAATGCTAATGGTTCTTTCTTTTTGTGTCACCACATCTGCAATAAGCCCCTTCTCTGCTCTGTTTTCCCATTTCGATCTTCTGACCATCTCCGCATAGGAAATGCTCTCCTCAGTGGTTCTGAGCACCCCTAGGTTACTTTCAGGCTTGTGGGAACTTATGAATCTATCCACCTTCTCTGCGATCTCCACCCAACCCGAGTTGAAGTTAAGCTCTGGGATTATCAGAACTAGCCTTCTTCTACCCCGCACACTTATCAAGCTTATGTATCTTCCATACTTATTATAGTTCCGAGCAGAGTAAACTTCTTCTATGTCGTCTGTCTTCCTCCATCTACGCACTGAGTTTTCTTTTGCCTGAGAGGCCTCCTTTAAAACTCTTACCATCCATTCCAATGGACCCCTTGTTAAATCTTACCCTAGTAATTGCATTCTTCCTCCTCTCTGTCCACTCGTACCAAATTCCAAAAGTACCTAGAGTTCTTTCTATGTCGAAAGATTTGAATCCAATCGCAAAGTAAATAAAATTGTGGCCTCCTTTAAAACTCTTACTATCCATTCCAATGGACCCCTTGTTAAATCTTACCCTAGTAATTGCATTCCTCCTCTCTGTCCACTCGTACCAAATTCCAGAAGTACCTAGAGTTCTTTCTATGTCAAAAGATTTGAATCCAATCGCAAATTAAATAAAATTGTCCATTTGTGGGGTTAAACACTATGGAAGAAAAGAAAGCTACCTCGTAAGGAGTTAGCTGAGGGAGAGCTGGAAAGGGTGGTGGGGCTATTATTGTTCACTTGGTAAAATGAACATAACACCAACATCTGCTCCGATCTGAGTTGCAAGCTTATCTGCACCTTAAAACAATTTTTTTCTTTTCCTTTTCAAGACACTAATAGTGCATGCTTTCGCAAACTCAAATCAATTTTATTTCAATCTCTTTCATACTATGAACTGAAGTTGATTGAGTCCGGAAAAGCACGCATTGTTAGTTTCCCGAGAAGGAAACAAACCTTGTTCCGGGATACAAATAAACTTGCAACTAGGACCAGAGCGAATGTTGGTCTTATGCTCTCTTCAAATGGAAAATCATGGTTCTACAACTATAGAAAAAAGAATTGATAAATTTTTCGAAGTGAAACTATAGCATTGCCTACGTGGACATGATGAGGCAGATTGAATGTCTTTGAGGGATTTGAAGATCTTAGCGGAGAATTTCAAGCACTGAACAAGAAAGATAAAAAAAGAACTCGGATGTGTAAGATAGTGCTCCCTGGCTAAAAAATATCGCTAGATAAACAGATGTTGGAGCAAATCTGGCAATGGAGTTGTGGGTGGAGAAAGTTAAAGAAAACAAATTAGAAGTTTTGTTCTGCTTGAGTTACTCAAGTTAGAGTTGAATCTAGCTTCTGAGCTAGAAGAGGAGGAGAATTTTTGTAAGGAAAATTCGACAAAAAGTGCACAACCATGGAGGGTATCAGAGATCAGAGAAGAAGAAAAGCACCGCACTTGCTTGGAAAAGGTACCATTTTTGATAATTGGGTTATTTGGGTTAGGTAATTTTGACTCAATAGATATTTCGTCTAATTTTTACTTTTTTCCCCTTTACTTTCCGTTAATATGGGCCTGAGATGAGTTTATATGGAGTAACACTGTCAGACCCAATTATTGTACTTTCGTATGATATGGCTAGACTGGACTGTTTTCAGCAGATGAACATTTTAAGCAAGTACTCTCAGCAGTCAGCAGTGTGTTCTTCAAGTATTGACTTTCACCTTACAAAAGAAAGTGTGTTAACTTGTGAATTTTCAATAAGAGAGATTTGTGCAAATCATGAGTCACAACTGATGCAAATAAAAGCGTTAAGAGTGTTCTATATTGGAGCCCTGATGTGACTTGCAGCATTTGATATTGAACTAAGATGCAGAATATTGAGAATGAGAAATTGCTCAAGGATATAAAGAATTGAAGAAGACTGTCTTCAATTATGTAGACTGGATTGCAAGAAATGGCAATCTTCCTCTGCTTTTCTTTCAACCTTTCATTTACTAGTGTCGTCTCTGACTCTTGTCTTTCCACATCTTCGGGAAGTGTCTGGGTCTGGTAATGTTTTTTCAGTTGTGCTGGTCATGTCACTTGTATGCTGCAATTATAGCAGGTACATGAATTTGTTAACTGGTTAGTTCAAGGATTCTAACAATCAATGCTTTTAGCTCCAAAGTGAAATGTGGCAGAAGAAAATGTGGTGATGCATTGCTGTTAATTTTCTCACTCTTTTAGTTAAGTTTGTTCAATGTAAAGCAGGTGAACAGTTAAATTTGAAGTATAAGCAGGTGAACAGTTAAATTTGAAGTATAAGCCTGTTTCTCGTTGTTGTGTTCTTTTGCACGTACATATAGGCAATGTACAGTTCACTAAGATGACAATATCAGTAAGAGTGTTTATCAACACTCCTCAACTTAATGGTCGTGCACTATGCACCAGAACTGCATTATATCTTCGATTGAATTGAGATATGTGTGCAATTGGACTTGCAGAATTAATCTCCTTTCTTGACCTGAACTATTATGCTTGGGATATGCATGCAAGTGGTTGCAGAATTGGGGGGGTGTGGATTTTTTATTTATTTTTATGTCTAATATAAATGCGTTTATGTACATAATTTGTTTTGTTACCGTGTCTATCAGTGAAAAACGAATATCCCTATCACCCTGCATAATTTAAGCGTATTTGAATGCCTTATTATACGTTTTTACAATAGTAGAAGTGGTCAGAGTCACTGATGTCTTCGTTGGTAAATGTACTTTTTTGAATTAAAAAGACATTTTTAATAATTTATGTGTTTGCAAATGAAGTAGCTAGCATTGGCCCTAAATTCCTAAATATAGTTGGCAAAATACTTTTTGGTAAAGTTTGGATAAGTTTCTGGTCACAAATTTTTCCAAGAATATTTGACCATTTTAAGGAAAATACTTTACACCCATAAGTTTTAAAATTATTAAAAATATTCATAAATTTGTATTAGTATTTTATAATAAATATGTTTCATTAAAAGAAAAAACCTATAACATAATTGACAATAATCATCAACAACAAAAACAAGATATCCTTACTAACCTACTATATCACAAGGTCACACATCAACCAACTCCTACTAGCCTATTTGTCTTCTACCCTAATATGCGACCTCCACTAACTTTTATCTAAGGTCATGTCCTCAGTGAGATGAAGTTTCGCTATATAATGTCTGATCACCTCCTCCCAATACTTCTTTGCTCTACCTCTACTCTTCTGTGTAACTCTTAAATCTAGCCGCTCCCACCTCCTGACAAGAGCAATACATTAATTGCATACTTAAATTTGTCACTGACTTGGTTGAAAATATAATCCATTAAAAGTAAATTATTCTTTTTTTTTGTAATGTTGTCACTCAAAGTATAACTCAAACTTTTTTGGATGAGGTAGATGAATATTAGTTGGAATAAATAAATGATAGGTGTTTTTTTTTTATATAAAATGTAAAAATTTGAGGTAATTTTAAAATATTTAAAAATTTTCAAATATAGCTTTTCTAGTATTTTCAAATATATGAACCAAGTTATTGAAACTACAATGCTTGTTCTCTTACTAAACGTCTCGAATAAAAAATAAATGGTAAGTAAATATTTTATTTTTTGAATTATATTGTAATAGAAAATATAAACGTATTAATTATAATTCATATTGACGTAAATATATAGGAGGTGGACGTGAATTTAAAACTTAATGATAAGTTAAGATATTATTTTTCTTGAACACTAGAAGACATAAAATTATCAACATAGGTTGTAGTGCAATAGTGAGACTTCTTCATTCTTAATAAGACGTTTCAAAGTTCAAGCCTTGAGTATGAAGAAAATTCTGTTGAAAGCTCTACCCCTAAATTGGTCTTATAGTGTGCAAATCAAATTTAGTCGGAGTTTCAATGCGGACATCGGACGCCAAATGAGAAAAACAAAGGACATATATAGAATTATAAGTACATTCAATTATTTTGTCTATTGTTATTACCAAATAGAATGAAGTTGATTTGTATCTCGCGATAGGAATTGAAAAATGATATATTTATAAATTTGATAATATGAGATAGTAATATTTTCATAATTATTTATAGTTATGTGCTCAATGATATAAATTACACATAATAATTTATTTATTTTTTTAATTTTTTTAATTAATTAACACAATATATACGTGCAAAACACGTACATTAAACTAGTAAAAATAATATATTTATAGTCTTATATTTTTCATTTGATGTTTCTTGTCACTTTTAAAGATTATTTATAATTATTTTATTTAATACCCATTGTACATATGTTTTCATAGAATTTTAATTAATCATTTAACTAGATCTATAAAAATTCATATGGGACACAGGTGCAATGTACGTGACCGGAAACTAATTATATTAAAATATTATAAATTATAATAATTTATAATTTAATAAATTAAAACATAGGATCAAATGAAGTTGCAGCGGGGCAAATGGTTTTTCTATTTTTTTGAGTTAAACAATGGGCTAATTCAAAATCCCTGTCCTTTTCTCGACTCTTGATATAAAACCAAACGAAAAAAGCCCTAGAAATAGCTTTCCCATTTATTACGTCATAAAGCAAAAACGTGTCCCTCCCTCCACAGTACTGTTCATCCACCTCGGCAAACAAACCCTCCCGTCCTCCGTCCACAGACTTGCTGAGACGAGCCAGAGCTGTTCCACCGTTACAAATCACAAGGAATTCTTCTTTTTGTGTTCAGAAATTCTCCGACTTCATTTCAAGCTGCAAGTGTTCCAAGTTGCGCCAACGCCGCTGGGTCTTACAACAGGTATTTATCTCCGTCGTCGCTGTTATTGTTACAGGTGCAGTTATTTTAACCTAGTAGGGCTCCATTTCATGACACATAGTAGATATAGTTGGAATTCTATCTTCACTGCAGCTACATTGTACTTACTGTGGCTTGATGCTCCGTTTCTCCGTTCTACTAGATCAGTAAAAGCTAAAAACATAGATTTGTTTGTTATAAAACTTTTGCTTAGGGCTAAAAATTGGATGTGCCTCTTAGAAACTCAGAATTGGTAAAGCCTCTTGGCGTTGTCAATCTGAAGTTTCGTATTTGAGTTGGACCAGATTGTGTATTTTAAATGGAATATATGAAGGCCTATGCACTTTTTTAGGGATGGTTTCATAGAGTCCCTTATTTTTACTTATTTGTAACAATTGTTTTAAACTATTTACTATTAATAAAAAATAATTACACTCTTACCTTTCTTACACTCTTTCAATTTACTCATAAAATTTACCATAGAACAAAAAGAAAACTGATACACAGCTGTGGATGTACTTCCTATGCAATTTTTTGCTCTCAACAACATCTTCACTGAAATTAGTACCATAGTTCTGAATTTCATGTTTGTCAACTTAAAAAAGGTATCAGATTCTGATATATTTAAATTTCTAACGACAAGTTAAACTAAATAAAATTAGTGATTAGTAGTGTGCTTTCTGTCCTTTCTTGAAACCAAAGAAAATCCATTGATGTCGTTTCAACTCTTTAGCACTAGTCAATGGTGATGTTTGTTGCAAATTGATACAACTAGAAAATTCTCAATTGATAAACTATAAGCCTTCAATTTGTCACTCTACCATTAGTGAATCCTATTACAATACCAAAATGGTACTGTTCATTAAGGTCTTCGATTAGTTGTAACTTTTATGTGCACCAATCTGTCCTTTCTCTGTCATTTCATGTTGTTAATTTTTGTTTATGTGTTTGTCTTCTTTTACCTCTTGGGTTTGCTACTTATTTTGATGAGTTCTGAGGTGGAGAAAATATTCATAAAGGAAATACATGGAGTAGTATGCAGTACAAAGGAGGGAGAATTTGAACAATTTCTCAACAAGAGCACTTGGTATTCAAGATTAAAAATGCTGTGGAAAACGAATCATGAGTATCGTATTAGTTTTTTTAATGACAAGGGCAGTCGCTACTCTTTAGGTGCACACAGGGTAAACTCCCGCTCCTATGCAATAGCTCGTAAACTACACAGGAGAGATAACCTGCACTAGGCAAGCTCGGTGCAAAGAGCTCGACCCAAAGGCAACCCCTTACTTTCACCGGCAAGGGGTTTCAAACTCGAGATCTCTAAATGGAAGTCTCATGCCCAAACTACTAGGCTACCCGAAGGGTTCGTATTAGTTTTCTTTTTTGTTCTAAAGAAATTCAATTGTTAATTATTAGTTAATTAAAAGAATACAGAAAACGACAAATTGGTCATATTTTTAGTATTTTGAATTAGAAATAATTAAGTTATATAATTGTTACAAAAAGTCAAAAAAGAGAAGTGACCGTAATATTGTAAAACGGTGTTATGAAATCAAATCTGGGGGGAGGTTTATGAAATTATCCCTATATTTTATGGAATAATCTAATTATAGGTCTAAAGTGAATACCATATAGTTCGGTTGTTAGGAAGCACAATATTATGTGAGTTAAATGTATGCATTGTGTGAATTGAGTGTTACTGGCATTCAATTGCTGATATTACTTAAAGAAAATCTTGAAAATAACACCGAAAATGTTAAGGATGATGTTAAAAAAAGGAAAGTAATTAGTTAAACAGCTTCAATAAAGCTAATCAAGGTTAAGAAGTAGCAATACATGCAACTAATTAAAGGTGTAAAGTCATCTTATAAGGTTTTATTGAGCTAGAGTTATAGGGACTCTTTTTCTTGAATCACATTAGGAGAAAACATATGTGGTCATCAAACAATTAAGAGAAAATATACACATAACTGAAAAGTAAAACAAGTTATTTGGCTTGTTTCCTTTTCATTCTATTATTTTATTCACATTATATATATAAATAAAAAGGCTTCCATCTGATAAAGTGTACAATAGTGATAACCGGCAAGAAGGTGGGTGGTATATGGATAAAGAATATGAAGGTGCAGAGTAAAGCTCTCAGAATGAAGTGACTGCGGAAGTTTGCCAATGATAATCAGATGCTATGGAAAAGGGGAATAAGTGCAAAATAATATGAAGGTGAAGATTGTTCCTAAAAAAAAAATGAAGGTGAAGATACGTGGACGACCAAAGAAGTGATTACACCTTGTAGAGTTAATTTGTAGAGATCAATAAGGGGCTTGTGTGATGAAGTTAAAAGTAATGCAAAGATCAAAGTTCTAGATGGAAGCAAGACAAGATTCGGGAAAGATGAGTGGCATGAAATGGGTGGAAGTATTTTTCCTTGACACATACAGTATAGTTCTGGGACAACAAGATACCATAGTGGAGTTATGGACAAATCAGCAGTGGAGTTTTAATTTTAGAAGACAATTTAATGACTAGGAAATAGCAAGAGCAGGAGAACTTTTCAACACTATGGAAGCTTTCAATGGGCTATAAACGGGGGAAGATGCTATGTGGCGGAAGGGCAATAGTAAAGAGGAATTCAAAGTTAACTTAGCCTACAGTTTGATGGATCCGACAAATCCACTAACACACAGTTGGCTATGCAAACAAATATGGAGAAATAGAATGCCTAATAAGAGTTCATGCTTCATATGGTTGTTGGCCAAAGAAGTACTCTTAACTCAAGATATCATGATGAAAACAGGGATAAGAGTTCGTGCTTCATATGGTTGTTGGCCAAAGAAGTACTCTTAACTCAAGATATCATGATGAAAACAGGGATAACATTATGTTCTAGATAATTTCCTTTGTGGGGAGACATTGGAGACAGTGAATCATCTGTTCATACACTGCAAGTATAACCAATAGCTATGGAGGGTTTTTTGGAACCTCAAAAGCATCTTCTTGACCATGTTCAGGAAGGTCTTAGTTGCTTTAAAAAGTTGGAAGGAAGCAAGGTTGAATGCAAAGGACAGAAAAAGACGGAGAATTATCCCTGCTAGTATATAATGAACTATTTGGAAAGAAAGGAATTCTAAATGTTTTGTGAGCATAGAAAATAGTGTCCAAAAGGTCAGGTTAAACTGCATTTTATTGCTATGTTTGTGGCGTAATCAATTATTCTCCAATGAAACACTGTATCTATAATTAATGTTTTAGACTCAATATGGATTGAAAAGTGGAAAAAAGACATCTATATATATGGTTTTGATACAACTCATTGTTGTTTTGTGATATACCACAAAGTTACCTATTTCAATGACATTATGTATGTCAAATAATGAACGAGTTTATATTTTTTATTTATCTTTAGATTCCACTCGACTTTATTACTATGCAATTACAGTGCAATAAATAAGAGAGAACTTTTGGTTGGGATCCATGGTAATCTCATATTATATTTACGTAATATGATAACATTAAATGAGTGATAAATACGTTTCACTATAAATTACACACACGTTCATCTCAAAATTGCTCATGCTTATTTTGCCAAAACATATTCTTCTTATTTATTTGCTTTTGCAACGGAAAGGAGGATTACTAGGGTTTGGCAAAAAATTGAAATGAAGTTGATTCAGTCCAAGAGAACATGCAGTGTTACTTTCTCGAAAAGGAAAATAGGCTTGTTCAAGAAAGCGGAGAGATTTCAACTTTTGATTAGAGCAAGTTGGCGTTTTCCTCTTTCTACGAAGTGGAAAGCCATATTCTTATGGTTCCACAAGTATAGAGGTCCTTATTTACCAGGCTTAGGGAATCTATACAGACAAAATGTTGGTTTTTTTATGGTTTTATTTTGAAAGAAAATTGTTTGTCATGCTAGTTCTCTTGTATGCACCTCTATTACGCGGGCTTCAGTTTACCTAAAGACTTGCATATGGTCCTTCCTATTCGTGCATTAATTTTTATATTCTTTGGTCAGGCTTTGGAATCTAGTTACTCATTTATCTTACTATTATTCATACAGTGTCACATGTCAACTTAATCTTAATAATCAATAAGGAACCAAAAATTTTAAAAAATATATTTCAGTCTCTACAGCTTTAACTAAATGCATATGCAACATACTAGCTTTGGATATAACTTATCAAGAAAAAGAAGTGTTCATCTCAGTTCTCCTCTTTCAGATATTTGTATGATTTTGAATGTATCACAATTTCAATCCTCATCTCTACATAGATCTACCTGTTGGAATTAAACAAACATGTTAAACATTTTTTTTTTAAGAAAGGTAACAGTGATATTTATTAGAACACTTTGTAGTGTCACATTAGTGTTGTAGGGAATGACACGCTAAAGTGTAATAGAGGAAGAAGACTGCTTTGGCCTCTGCAATTTGTAAAATTAGAAGTTTTTGTCTAAACTTCAGGGCTACTAATTGGTATTTGATATTTGTTACAGATGATTGTGATCATTGTGGAGAAATGATCTTAGTGCAAAAACGCGTTATTAATTCTGAAGGTAATGAGGTCTCAGAAGCATCTAAAATGAGCAATTTAACCGGTGGAAAGACTGAAATCAATCTCCCAAATCAATCGGAAGTTGTTCTATGTGAAGATTTAAAAGGAAGATTGGATGGGGTTGGCTCCACAGTTGTTTGTGATTATACTTGTCATAATGATGGACAGTCTGGGGAGGTGTCACAACTTTGTACGAGAGACTCAGATAGGATCTCCGGTTTGAACGCTGATCCAGCTGCTATAACTGTGAGGAGCTGCTACTAGTTCATTTTGTATATATCACTGATTTTGAATGTGTGCATCTGATGATTATTTACTGTAACTTTGTTAGCAACTTCAGATTGGTGCTAAGCGTGAATGTGATATGGCCTTGGAGGATATGTACAATGCTCGGTATAATTTTGACGAGGATGATGATGACAGTGACTGGGAACCATCAGAAAAGCAAATTGAAGTTCTGAAGTGGTTCTGTGTCAATTGTACAATGCTCAATGTCGAGGATGTTGGCAATTGTGAAGTAAGTTGTTTATCTTTTTGGCTATTCTCTTTGTGCTTGTTCAGCATGCCCAGTCTCCTGTTTTCCAAGCTAAATTAATTCTGAAGTTTTCACTTTTGTAGACATTATTTATTCCTTGGTTTATTAATAGAATACTGCCTATGCAGGTATGCGGAGAACACAGAGAATCTGGGATACTCAGGCATGGATTTTTCGCATCTCCATATCTGCCTGTAGTGGATGTCAACCAAGATGAGTTGCCTGTAACTGAAAATTCTGAAGGTTGGTAATAATTTTGCATAACAGGACACTATATTTGCTCTTTTGATTGATTAATAAATGATTTTCTTGTGCAATAACTCTATTGTGTTTAGTTGAAGTTTTATCCCGGTATCGAAATATGTCCATATGAAAGAATTTGCAACTTCCCTAGCCCCTAAGATAGTCGCAAGGATTATAGCTGTGGATGACCGTCAATTAATCATGTTAGCTATGACATTAGTTTACTGGTGTAAGGCATAAGTTTTGGAATTTGGAATTTGAAGTTTGTTATGTATCTGCTACCTTATGTTTGAGTCTTCACTTTTTGTGTCGTCTCCTGTCCAACGTGGTACCCATGTTTGTTGGTTCCATTTGGTTTACCCCATTTTCAGATAACCCATGTCAGCAAGAAAAGGTCAAATACCATGAAACTTAGAATGGAAGTCCAAAATCTAAGAGTTAGCTTATATCATGTAATCTCATAGCCAGGAGTCATATTTTTGAGATGCTTTTAGAATAATGTAGTTGGTTCACCCAAGTATAACTAAATTTGTTGACTCAAAGCAGATATGTATCTAACATTTAAAAAAATATCTAGTTAAGTGGAAGCCAAAGCCAAGGTTCATTGATAGTCAAATGAGGGGAATATGTGAAGTAAACACATGACATTTTATTTCTGATGGTTGAGAGGCCTGAAAACTTGATTTGTGTCTCTTCATGTTCAGTGGCAAACAAATGACATTTTATTTCTGATATCTAATAATTTTGGTGTCACAAATGATTGGTTGGTGTAGGTGATTTAATTGGATAACAAATAAAGTCCCTAGGAATGTGAACAGATGTACCACTTCTAATTGCTCTTACACATAAAACTCATTCCTTCTTCTTTTCCAATGGTGCATGTCTATTGCCAGTTTTTACTATGTTTATTTTGTGTATGCGCTATATGGTTTATGACCTTTCTCTTTTCGTTTGTTATGACATAACTAGGATACTGATTTTTCTTGTACTGCAGATTCGTGCAAGCAAAGTTCTTTATCATCCTCCACTGCAGTAGGGTTTGATGAGAAGATGTTGCTTCACACAGAAGTATGGTGTTTCTTCAATTTATTGTCTTCTGGGTTAATCTTTTATTGATTGTCCTTGTGTCTTCTCTAGTCCTAAAAATGAGCAAAATTAAAAAAAGAATTGAATTATTGCATTTCTTGCATTCTGTTTTGGTGTTAGTTATTGAATACCAATTTTCGATTATCGATGAAGATGTTATTAATGGGTTCTCTTTTGATTGAAAAGGTTGTAATGAAGTCTCATCCTCATCCTGAGAGACCAGACCGTCTTCGAGCCATTGCAGCTAGCCTTGCAACTGCAGGTTTTCTTCAATTCTCTTTATCTCTGGGCCTTAGAGAACATTGCAGTGGTATAGCCTAGCATTGTCATATGGGCATCCACACTTTATGTGAAGTTGTAGAAGTTTTAAGTGGTTTATACTGTCTAAAATCTATGATGTCAGTTCGATGAAAAATGATTATCTGATCTTTTATGGTTTCTTGACATGTTAAGGCATATTCCCGGGGAAGTGCTATCCCATTCCTGCAAGAGAAATTACAAGGGAAGAACTCCAGATGGTGAGATGCTCTCAAATTTTAGTCATTTAATTGAATTTGGGTCTGCAATGTGCTGTATACAGAATTATTTGAAATTCTGTACTAGTATCTTCTCTGAGGACCCATAGGTAATGCAATCAGAGAAGATGCTAGACTTATGCTCACATATTTTCTCAAATTTTCTAGATGCTGCTATTTAGAGGTGACTAGCTGATTATCTTTTTTCAATTTTAAAGGTTGGTTAAGTGCCTTATCTACCTTTAACTGACAAAAAAAAGAGTGTCCTATCTACCTTTAAGTGAAGGAAAGCCAAGACATCCATGTTAAAATTATGGTTTATTTGATTGTTAAGGAACAGGATTTCTTAAATGGTGAAGCCCAACTGTTCTTACTTGTATTATATACAAAAGAGAAAGGAGGTGATATCCTTCACTTCTAGAAAAAAATAAATTAGATCTCTCATGTATCAATTCTTATATTTGGACCTTTTAGGTACACTGCGATGAGAATATTGAAGCCGTTGATATCACCAAGCGTATGCATGCCAGGTTTGAGAATATTGATCATTTACTTTCCATTTTTTTGGATCAGCTATCATTTGCTTTTCATCCTTATTGGTTTTAGTTTTTTGGTGTAAGGAAATTATTCATTATTGTACTTGGACTACCCATGTGTAATAGAAATGTGTTCAATATTTATCTTGATCAAGAGCTTTTTGTAATGGCAGTTATTTTACGCCTGATACATATGCAAATGAATATTCAGCATGTGCTGCCAGGCTTGCAGCAGGTTTATGTGCTGACCTTGCTTCAGCAATTTACTCTGGACGTGTCAAAAATGGTTTTGCTTTGGTAAGAATTTGCATTTGATTATGCATTCTCCATATAAGAAGGAAAAACCACTCTGACATTTTCTTTGTGAAAAATGAGTCAGGTTCGTCCTCCTGGCCACCATGCCGGTGTGAAACAGGCCATGGGCTTCTGTCTCCACAACAATGCAGCAATAGCTGCATCAGCAGCTGAGGCGGCTGGTGCAAAGAAAGTGTTAATAGTTGATTGGGTATTTACTGGCGCTATATGTTTATCCTTGATTGCTTGATATTTCTGTTATCATGGGGTATTTAACACATGTAATACACGAGAAATGCAAAAGTTGTGACCTAATATATGATTTCTTTTCTCACGCCTTGTAGGATGTGCATCACGGGAATGGCACACAAGAAATATTTGAGAGAAGCAAATCGGTAAGCAATGAATGGCTAAACTAAGTGTTGCGTTATGATCAATCTCTCTGCAGAACACTGAGATGGATCTTCATATTATGAGGGAACTCCTGGTCTCTTAATTATTAAAAAAAAGAAAAGAAAAGGGAACTCCTGATCTTGCCTTTTTACCCATGTCATCTTTGTTTCTGATTTAGGATATGTTTATGGTGCAGTATATAGCTGTAGAGTTGGACAAACTATACTGGAGATCCTCCTTCTTTCCTTTGATACCGTCTTTGTCCTTAGTTATGTATATATTTTGATTAGAAAAATAAGTCAATAAATTTATCTTTATTATTTTTAACAAAAGCAAAAAGACAACAAAGGCAGGGATAAGAAGTTGGGCTACCCAAGGCGGGACAGAGAGATGCTTGAGACCTAGATCAAATGATGTGCATCAAAGACTAGTAAAGTGACATATTAGTTGAAGAGGCATCCATTGGACATATCCATAATACTTTTGAATAAAGATGGGGGTAGAGACATTTTGCTAGGTGGCTTAGAGCACTCTGAGAGTTGGCGTTTTTTGGGTATTGTTGATATATGGAGATTGAGGAGGTTTGGGGTGTTATTTGTAGGATGAGTAGGGGAAGAGAGATCGGGTTAGATGAGTTCCCATTGGAATTTTGGAAGTGCACAGGTAGAGCGGATTCATGCAAGCCACACTATGAAAGTTTGGAAGAAAGTGGTGGAGATGAGGGTAGGGAGTGCATTTATTTCCAAGAACCAGTTCGGATTCATGACGGGGAGATCTTCTATAAAAGTCATTCACTATGTGAGTTTGACTTGTGAGAAGTATAGGGAGAGGAAGAGTGTGACTACATAACAGTCTAGTCCGCTGGTGATATTGTACACTTTGAGTCTAGACCCGCACGACTTTAAAATGAATCACTACAATGTAACGCATCCTTACTATATACTTAACATCTATCCTATGCTCTTACCCTAAGCTATGGTGTCACATACAACCCTTATTACAGACTCAACATCTTTCCTGAGGTTTTTTCCAATGCATGAAATGAGCGTAGTCTCAGCACTTCTGCCTTTCCGATATTTGCCTAACCAACAAGGCCTATTTACTTATATACCCTACATCTTTCTTATGTTTTGCCTTTGTGGAACTCTTAACCTAAGCTCAATCAGGGTGTCACAAAGAGGAACTGACATATGGTGTTCATTGACCTAGAAAAGCATACGTCATAGTCCCAAGGGAGATATTTTAGAGGTGTTTGGAGGCTAGAAGTTTACCGGTGGCTTACACTAGGGCGATTAAAGACATGCAATGGAGCCAAGACCTGAGTAAGCACTTTCTAGTCGTGAATTGGTTGCGCCAGGGGTCAACTCTTAGTCTATTATATTTGCCTTTGGTGATGGATGTATCATCAAAGGTGAGATGCCACGACGTATGTTATTGGCATATTATGTAGTACTTATTGAAGAGACTCGCGACAAAGTTAACCCTAAGTTGAAGGTTTAGAGATACCCTGGAGTCTAAGAGGTCTAGGTTGAGCAGAATCAAAATTGAATACTTGAAGTGCAAGTCTAATGATACAACACACGAGGTTGGCATGTAAGCAAGGCTTGATACACAATCCTATCAGAAGGAAGGAAGTTTTCAGTATTTTGGTGCTTAATCCATGAAAATAGGGAGATTGACAGTGACATTACACGTCATACAAGTGCGGGGTGGACGAAATGGAGGCTCAACTCTAGAGTCTTGTGTGATAAGAATGTACCACTAAAGCTTAAAAAGGTAAGCTTTAAAGAGTGGTGGTTAGACTGATTATGTCATATGGGACGGTGTATTGGGTGTATTGGTTAGTTAAGAATTCTCATGCTCAGAAGATGAGAGTGGACGGAAATGAAGATGTTGAGGTGAATATGTGGGCATACTAGAAGAGATAAGATTTGGAATAAAGCTATCAGGGACAAGGTGAGAGTGGCCTCCATGGTAGACAATGAGGGAAGTGAGATTGAGATGGTTAAGGCATGTGAAGAAGAGATGCACATATCCCCTAGTGAGAGGTTGACACTGGTGAGTTTTAGAAGAGGGCTGAAGTACTGGAGAGAGCTTATTAGACATGGCTAATAAGATTTGGAGGTTGCGGATTAGGGTTGAAGATTAGTAGGTGGTGGAGTGTTGTCTTGCTTGCCAGCGAGATACGCTTGGGGGAAGTTTGGTGCATTTTACTTGTTTCTCCTTCCATACAGGATTAGTAGTATTCCCAAGGATCTTTCAGAAATAAATTCTCTACTTTCATGAGGTAGAGATAAGGTTTTGCGTACACTTTTCCCTTCCCAATATCCACATGTGGGATTTTACAGGGTACATTGTTGTTGTCGCTTTTTTTTCTTTAACGAAAGGGGTAATTGAAGTATTGAAAATCCTGCAAAGTTGAATGATAAATAAAATCTATATCATGCCAGTTAACCTTATAAAAAAAGAAGTAAAATCTATATCATGGTTTATATTTGAATTATAAAACTTAATATGAATTTACTTGGGAGAATGGTATGTCCAAACATTTTGATACACCCTAAAATTAGATTTTCTTTATCACATTACGTGGAACACGGGTGTGTTATAAAGAATTCCCGAACACTGCACATTTGTTTTTTGGTTGGGAGAAGCTCTTTACAACTGAATGTGGTTTTGTTACTGAGCAGGTTTTGTATATATCATTGCACAGACATGAGGGTGGAAGATTCTACCCTGGTACTGGAGCTGCAGATGAGGTACTCATTAATCATTTAACTAACCCTTGCTGGTGGTTTGGTTAGGTTGAGATTTAATTCTTTTTGGTCTATTTATGTAAAGGGCATCCACGATATCACGTTTTTCGTGTGTTTTGTTTTGAAAACACGTTCATTTGAGGTGCATTTGGATGCCATAGTTTATTTTCCTTTTCCACAGGTTGGTTCTATGGGTGCAGAAGGATACTGTGTGAATATTCCTTGGAGCCGTGGGGGAGTGAGTGACAATGATTACATTTTTGCATTTGAGCAAGTCGTGCTTCCCATAGGTAGGTACTTTATTTCTCCTGTGAAGAAATTAAAAGAAACAAAGCTTTACTAAAACGGAACTATGAATAGACTAGCAGAAAATAAAGTGAGAACACTTGGAAGCAGTGATTAAGCGAAGATGTTAGCTGTGGTTATATATATCTCTTGCATATCCCAAAAGCCTCCTTGCAGAGGAATGTGCGCATGTTATGCTCTTTTTTCAATAGTTTTGGACTGGGATGCCAAAAGCCAAGTCCTTGCAAAAAATGGACACCACAAAGACCAATGAATTTGCGCAGGATGCCTGTAGTTTACCTTCATTTCAAAATAAAATATTGGAACTTATTGATAAATGGAACTCGAGGATCACTGCGAATTTACTAGGTTTATATTGGTTGTAACATACTGCCATTCTTTGTCCCTTATTTGGGTTTGAGCCCGGAAATGTGAGCAAACTCACACAGGCAGGAGGATGAATAAACTAGATTCATGAGGAATGTTACATGAAAAATTGGCACCACTATGGATTTTCTCATTTAAATTAAGAACTTTTGAAGGTTTGGAAGGACCAAATCATGTGATGCAAAACTCACTTTTATTATTTTGCTTTTGGTATAAGAGAGGAAATATGATGCTGTGGTGGTGGTTAGATTGTTGGTGCCTTAGCAATATACATGTTGTATTGCACCTTTCTATTATACACCATCTTGGTGTATATCAGTATAAGTATTTATCAAATTTTTTACCTTCTGTTTGCTCATCAAATTCTTTTCTTATATTGTTTAACAGCACTATGTGCATTATGCATGTAAAGCTTGTTTCTCAGTGGTTGATCATTCTTAGCTCACCTTGATTTATTGTTCTTATGAACATATCTAGTTCTCTTTAGAACGTAGGAAAAGACAAGAAACAGATTCACCTCATCAACTTCTCTGTTTCCACCTTGTTGCAGCGTTGGAGTTTAATCCAGACTTTACTATCATTTCAGCGGGATTTGATGCTGCTAGGGGTGATCCCCTTGGCTGCTGTGATGTAAGGATTTTTCTAGTATCGACTAGTTAAATTATGTATTCATTTCTTCCTCTGATATGTTGCCTGTTGCTACTTTGTGTTACATTTTGGATCGTCTTTCAGGTAACTCCTGTTGGTTATGCATCAATGACTCAGATGTTAAGTGCATTGTCAGGTGGAAAATTGCTTGTTATTCTGGAAGGCGGGTCTGTGTCTTCTCTTTGCTCCTTTGTCTTGGCTCTTAAATCAAAGAGAACTGGAGGTTTATATGTTTGCTTGTGTTTGAATGGCTATGTTTTGCAGCTACAATCTTCGCTCTATTTCATCATCAGCTACAGAAGTGATTAAGGTAACTTTAATTTACGCAGAGAGAGTGGGTGGTGGACTAGGAAGAACTGATGAAAAGGGCATTTAAAAGAATTTAATGTTGGAAGGAAAAAAAAAAAGAACTTTCAGTGTCTCCCTTCAAAACTTACAGTTGGAACAAAGGCAAACTAACTTGCAGTATCAGGAGAGTATGTTTTTATCAGTATGGACAAATACATGAGAGATTTCAGATTCAAGTAAAACAACCAAGACAGATTTCATTCCCCTAGTCCTACCTCGCTTCTATCATAAATATCACTACTAAGTCCAGCATGATGAATCTTTCAACTGCCGCCACTTATGAATGCCTATAGCAATGGGTATAGGCTCTTGGTCAGCACTGGTGTCATAATATTGTTGTTCATCTTTTTGAGTTGCTTTGACCTATTTTTTTGTCTGTTTTTCCTAAGAAATTGATCTCTGCATAAGCATTATCTTTGCTGAGAAATGTTAGACGAACTTTTTTAGTTCTCAAAAATCTTGTCGCTGTACATATTCACACCTTCTTGGTGCAATTAATGATTTCAACTATTTGTCAAAAAGAAGAGGTTACTCGTTTCTCTGCCCAGTGGATTATCCACCCAGTATCTTTTTCAGTTCATTTCAGTAGCAGATAACCTGTTAAGTTATTAATATGACTTGATCAATTTCAATGAGGTGACGTGGAAAATGTTGAACGTTTTTGTTAATTTTATCCTTAAAACTGCTGGTTGTGCAGAAGTTTGATTGTTTTTTCTGATGTTGTCCTTTCTTTTCTAGGTCTTGCTTGGTGAAAGTCCTATGATTGACATAGACAATACTGTACCTTCCATAGCTGGACTGCGAAGTGTTTTGGATGTTCTAAAGATTCAGATGAACTTCTGGCCTACATTGGAGGCAAACTTCACTAAATTGCATTCGAAATGGGGATCCTATGCTTTTCAGGACACAAGTGAGTTTCTTGAATTTTCTTTGGGGCGTATACGTGAGCTCCCTATGTTATCTTTGCCTGTAGTTTGGATGATAGTGGTTTGTTCTCTCTTATAACCTCTTGTGGAGTTTCTCAAATTGGTCCTGTCAATTTGTGTTTACTATTTAACTATGTAAGTGTGCAACTAGTCAAAAGTTTCAGCCAACTTTTGAGAAATATACAATGATTCTAAGACCTTACCTAAAAAGTGATATTCAATAACTGAAAAGAAGCTGGTATCTTGTACACTATTGTCACCCTGCAGCTTCAGTGCACTTGAGTGAGGTAAAAATTCAGCAAACTATGAAAACTGACTGACCATCTGACATAAAAAACATATTGAACTTTGAAGATGATAAAGATCAATTCAACCCCAAATTAAGTTCCCTGCACTTGGGCATTAAAAGTCGATGCAGTAGATTCAGGTTTAGCTTTCTTGCCTTATGCATGTTAGCTGATAAATTTTATATGCTTGGACAATATATCTGTAGAAAATTGATGCTCTCTTATCTAGGAAATGGGTACATCAGTCTTGGGGGTGTGGAATAGCTCATTTCTTGTAATGCTGAATTTGAGGACAGTTAACTTTTTATAAAGAATCCTTTAGACCCATGCAATTGTGTTGTCGAGGATTGGACTCCTGGTGTGTTGAACTATATGCTCACTGGCACTGAATGCAGGAAAACAGAGGAAAAAAAGACGCAGGACTGGTTTACCAATATGGTGGAGATGGGGGCGAAAGAGGCTATTATATCACATACTGTCCAAGCAGCTACGTCTGAAGTCCTCTTGTAGTTATTCTTGTTGATGTTGATTCTCGTTGTAAGCTGCAGGCATTAGGTCTAGACTGCGCTGTTGTTTTTTAGCCGGCCTTCTAACTGTTTCTTTTCTCTTGTTTTGTTTAATTATTGTACTTCTAACTAAATCTCTCCCTTGTAAGTACACTCAGATAGTAGTTTGTTTGCAGTGTTATATTTCTAATCCGTCAACATGCTTATGAGTGATTATGGTTTAACAGAACCTGCAGCAATCAAATAACAATAAACAATGCCTGGTGTAATTTCACAATTGGGGTTTGAGCTGTAGAATCAACACAGGAGCTTACCCCTAGAGAGAGTGATAGACCTATGGTTCAAAATAAAAGTGTCAACGTGGAATCATTAGAAAATTAGACAGTGAAATGGTAAGATACAAAATAACTGAAGCAACATTTAGTGGTACACATTGAAAGAACTTGCCTTGTCAGATGTCCTGTGTCCATTCATGTAATTGTCAACTGTGGGAGTCATAGCCATTGCCTTTGGGGGAAATTGAAATTGCAGTAATAAAATAGAAAATCCAATTTTATGATGCCATAGAGCTAAATATGAGAAATATCTACAGGACTCCCCCACCCCAATCCTACCCAGAAAGGAACCCTCGCATGTCAAACGTCGTTGTTCCATAGGTTTTAAATCTAGTGTTAGAATATCTTAACTACTGGGATTTCAGTAGTAGTAATTTTGTATTTTTAGTGAAATAAAAGCTAAATCATAAAAAATGTCGCAGAAAAAAAAATAGCAATTCAAATTTAAGTTGCTGTATTATGTTTTTCACTTAAAAAATTATTTTGTAAAGAGTCCAAAAAAAAAAGATGTATTCTAGATTTTCAAGAGAAACTTCCTCTCTGTTCTTTTTTATTTGTTCTTTTCCCCCACAATCACGTGCTACTGTTCCCTTTTGGTGGATTTTGCGTTCAGGACACTTCCTCTATTCTTCCCTGCTAAAGCGTCCTTGAAACTGGAAAGAAAAAAACACAAAATCGCTTTGGCTTTTGGCTAAATTTATAAGCGGGTTAAGTTAATTATAAGTACTAATTGATTATTCATGTTTCATAAACATCAATAATTTATCAATGTTTATAAGTCAATAGTCAACAATAATGTACAATTTTAAAGGCTTCTAACCACTTTTCTATCTTTTTTTTTACTGTTTGTTTCTTAATATTCCTATAATCTTAAATATTATTTTTCTAAACATAGTTTAAAAATAAAATGAAAACTATTAAAACTTGAATAAGCTATAGGTATTTTAATTAAAAGAAAAGTGTTCATCAACATCATTTTACCAAATATATAATTTGCTTATACATTATAAAAACAAATATTTAAAGTCTCAACACTTAATATTTATTATCTTATTCTTATGTAAAAGAATTGAGCATCCCTTAAAACATCCACATACTAAAAACCTCTAATATTTACAAATTTTTCAATAAGAAAACAATTGGGAGGATTTTGATACTTGAAACAAACCATGAGCCTTTCAAAATTCAGTTTTCAGCTCAAAAGCATTTATGATGTACTAACTCTATTGAAATGAGAAGAAATTCCAGTTATGTGCACCTGCACCATTCATTCGTTCACTGGTGCATTGGTGGCGGAGGCGGCGGTATAGGATATGCAAGTGGAAGTACATAAGGAGGATGGTGTCCATGAGGAAGCATAACCGGAGTTCCAACGGCTGACGCAAGGTGGCTTGGTGGTGCAGCAACGGGATGACCCATCGGAGCACCGTACATGCCCATATTATGCATATTGGGCTGGTTTCTGTGCTTGACTGAGGGTCCAAGTGCAGCTGGATTTGACGGATTAGGATTCACCGATTGGCCTGTAATTGGAGCCTGATGGGTTGAAACGTCTCCTCCATTGTTGATACTTGTAATGTCGTGAATACTTGACCTTCTTCTATCTCTATTCATCGAATTCAAACGAATAAAGTATTTCTGGGCATGACTAGCTACTTGGGTTGGAGTTCGAGATATCACAAAATTCCTTGAAATACTTCTCCAGTCTCCTTTCCCAAATTTGTCTAAACCTAGCAAAAACAACCTGTAAACCAAATAGGCAAAATTAGGTTTCATTATAGCATTAGATTAAAACTGTTTCGCCTTAAAATTGAGTATTCTATTTCAATTTACCTGTGTTCTTCTTCAGTCCACGGTATTCCCTTTCGTCTCTCTTGTTCAGACCTCGAATTCCCTTTTCCGCCATGGCCAATCGGGTCATGGGTCGTGCCTGAAAATCCATTTGAATAACCACAATTGGAGCGCCGTCCGTCCACTGACCCAGAATAGCCTAGACTGACTTCTTTTGTTGAGGATGAAGAAGCTTCTTCTCCTTTGAAATTGGGAATCGGAACTTGCCCTGCTTCAATTGCTGCAACATCATCCAAAAGTAAATGGTAATGTTGCTTGAGCTCATCAATTGTTTTACTGGGGACCATGGAAGCAAACTTGTCCCACTGTTGTTCAGAATCTTCAACCCAGTGCAGAGCAATGGCATTCTCAAAAGCTTTTTCTTCCTCTCTGCTCCACACTACTGAAGAAGAAGATGAATCTGAAGGTGACATTTCTAAATTTCTTCTTTTTAATTGAATTTGGAAAATTTGAACCTAAAAATATTTCTCTTTTCCAGTTTGTGAGAAAGGTAGTTGTAGGGAAGAAAAGAGAGTGGGGGTATCAAATGTATTAATGGAGAAGGACCACTTGTGAGGTTGAAGGGATGGGCTGATTTGTCACCTTCATACAAAGTCATGCAAACAAAATTACAAAAAGTGAAAAGCCAATTGTATTTCAACAATAACCTTTGGTTACTACTGTATATTTTATGTTCAATCAAGGAAAATATTTTAAAGATATCGCTAGTTTTGAGAGTTAATTTGATCGATCTTCAAATTTACCTAAAAGGAAAATGAATACAATATTCTACAAATTAATGGGGATTTCATATACATGAGATTAATCTTTATCTATATATATATATAGTAGGTGGGCAAAAAAAAGATGAACAGAAAAGGGAAAGAAAAAAAATAAGGAAATATAATGTGGAAAATTACCATTAATCTTCATCTATATATATAATAGGTGGGCAAAAAGAGATGAACAAAAGGGAAAGAAAGAAAATAAGGAAAGATAATATGGAAAATTATCAATTTTTGTCCCAGTAAAATCTTTCCTAGTTAGTAAAATGGAAACCATCATAAAAACAATGATTAAGAGAGTAGAATAAATAAAAAATTTGTACTCTATTTAATCATTAAAATGGAAAAGTGGCACCTTACTAGTAGCAATGATTGAATGAGTGAATGATACTCTACTCATTTTAAAAATAATTTTGATTTGACATAAAATTTTAAAATAAATTAAAAATATTTATTTAATTAAAAATTATTTTATGTAATTTATAAAATATAAAGTATATATTTTAAAATTAAATTATTACTAAATAAAAAAAAATTTAGATTGATTAAAAAAAATAATTTATATAAAATAGGACAGAGGAGTACTGCTTTTGGGCCACGCACCGTTTGCCCTCGTGATTCTAGGACTAGTACTAACTACTACTTCTCCTGACTGTTTTTCTCGTCTTTAAATATCAAATTAATTTAATTTTAAAAATTAAATAAATTAATTTTTAAAAACTATAAAATGATAATTAAAATGAGACGAAGAAAATATAATTTTAATTAACTTTTTTTACTTTTGCTCGTTTTGAGAGGACCTAGGATGGGTAAGTGATAATTAATTTTAGTATAAATTTATTTTATATTTAATTGGTATAAATTGTGGAATAATTTTATCCACATTGAGGGTGAGAAACAACTAAATGCGAAATAACTTGTTCCAACTTAACGAGCCCTAAGGGTTAGGATATATTAGAGATACTAACATCGTTCAACCAAATGAGCCCTAGGGTTAGGATGTAATATTTGCGTTAGTTTTACTATTATTTAATTCGTTATGTAGTGTTTTTGAACTATTGTAAAATTTATTCAATAGTATTTTTGTACATTATAAATCATGACATTAGGAATATCATGATTATTAATACATGAATAAGTGTGCTTAAAGATAGAATTGCCTTTGAAGTATTTTGGTAAACAAATAAAAAAGAATCGAAACTATACAAGATATTTTATTTTCAATTTACCAAATCAAGCAGTGAAAAAAATAAATGTCAATTACTGTAATATTTACCTATTGAGAACTATTATTATAGCCCCTACCCAAATTATACAAGATACCTATTGAATGCACGATAAAATGATAATCACATGCCAATTTGCTTTAATTTTGTGGTTAAAACGTCCAATTCTTCTATTGTTTCTCTGAAATGGATGATCATGCACAAATCAATTATTTTGACATTAATTTTATTTAATTTCATCAATTAGAGAGTTATGGTTTCAAAATCTCTTCTAGTGGGAGAATCCAAAAAGTAACACCACAAAGAAGCAAACTATACTATGCCTTAACTAAATGTAAAATAAAATAATTTTATATATTATTTAAAATTTTTATTTTTATTCCATCGACGTTATCATCAACGATACAAAAGCGACATACATAGGATTAAAAATGTGAAAAAGGAAAATGATTTTTTGGACACAAATAATTCTAGATATATGGAACTTTTTAGAGTTTTGTAAAGTAACACCTGAAATACTTGTTGTAACTAAGAAATATATAAATGTTCTAGAAAATTAGATATTTGTAATAGATTATTGAATAGTCTAGATTCTTGTTAGATACTTAAAAGATAAAGTCTTCTTCCATAACAAAGTTTTCATTTTCAAAATCTTCTTTTCTCCTTTCTAGTTTCCCCTTCTTTAATTAAATCTTTCAATCTTATTTAACGATTTTGAACTACTAAAAAATCTTCCAATTATACTTTTCTTTCTCCTATATTTCTCTGAAAGAAAAACATAAAAAATTACTTGTATATAGTTGAGGAAGTGTTGGTGAGGCAGTGCCACAAGGATGTGGGGAAGGAATTTTGAGTAATGATATTTTCCAAAATTTGTCACTTTTTGTCTTTCAACCTCTTATTCATGTACCTACGTGGCTTTTTCTCCTTCTCTACTTCATATTGAAGTATTGCCCATATGTGAGTAAACATAAACAATCAAAAATGTCATAAAAAAAAGAGGAATAGTTTGAATAAAATAAAAGGAGTTGTGCCAACGAGTTGCCTAGTTTATGTCTTTTTTATTTTTTTTTAAAAAGACAAGAAGAAAAGAAAAGAAAATTTTATGTGTGGAATTTGGATATTACAAAATAAACAAGCAGGTATAGAGTTTCATTTTCATAAAAGAAAATTAATTTGAACTAGGATAGTTCAATAGGCATGTTGGCTCTTGAATGGTATACTATACCTCAAGTCTATGCCACATTTCCATCATTTTCTTACGGAAAAGATGTATGGTTGTTTGCTTGTAACTTAGAATAATAACAACTACGCGTTGCTCTCGTATGAATTGAAATCGATTATATGAAATTTTTTTACTGATAATATTTTTATTTATGCTCAGTTAAATTGTTATATATCAACTGTTAATATGATTGGTCCATTCCATTCGGAGTAGCTCATACAAATTTTGGAATTTGATAGGTTAGGCAGATTTGACCCATTTTTTTTGTGGATCAAAAAACAGCTAACCCAACCTATCAATACGTGGGTTGTCAGCCTTGCTAGGTCAGCTCACATTTTTACTAGTGTACTTTTTTTAAAATAAAATTATAATTTAAAAATATTAAAATAAATAGTAGTAGGATAATGTTTACATGGTAATAGTGTTAGTATTACATATTATAAAAACATAATTTGTATCTAAATTTTAATATTTTAAATTTTTAAATAAACTTTGAGTTTGGACTCTTATTATTTTTTTAATACTTTATTTAATTTTTATTTTTAATTATTTTTTAATTCGGCCCACAGGCCGGCCTAATCCATGTTGCAAAAACCCCATAAATGGGCTCCAAAAATCTTTCCTCAATCCTGCTAAATCACGGGTTAGGTCAGATCGACCCAATGAATCTAGCCCATATTGACAACTCTATATATCATTAACAAAAAAATCAAGTTATTAAGCCATAAATCAACGTAATAATAAGAATAAAATTTATTTTTAATGACCTATAAATATTAAGTTATTAATTATATAAATCTTTTCTTTCGGTGTACATTGATATCAAGATATTGCTAATCTTTTGAGATAATTTTTTTTGATGTATATGCAAGTCGACATAAGATATGAAAAAATGATCTTAAATCATTTTCTCTTATTTTATTTCTAATATTAATACATGCTACAAATCCTTTATAAAAAATTTTTTACTAATGTTATGAGAAAAGATATTTTGTTATTAATTATAAATATAAATCCGACGTCAGTCATAGATCATCATACACATAAATGCTAATGATACCTACATGACAAAGTCCATTTTTGCGTCTCTTGGAGAACTGTCCAAATCTCAGCCTCTTTGCCTTTCTTTCATCAAATAATATAGAAGCACAACTAGATAGCTGAGTGTTATTTTTACGAGATAATTGTAATATTTACGTATATTTTATTTTTTTATTTATTTATAAAATTTCATTGAATATATTATTATTGTGTTACTTTAAATATTGTATTATTTTATTACAAATGTTGTTCTTTTAAAAATATTGTCATATTTTTATTAATACTTTTTCATAAATATATATTTTTTCAAACTATTTTTAATTGTTTTACCTTGAGTTAAAGAATAGTTAAAAATAATTTCTCTACTTCTCAATGTAGAAGTCTACGTATCCACTATATTCTCCGAATCTTATTTGAAAACTATACTAGATATATTATCGTATTCTCAAAGGGCAAAAGGGTGACAAAATCCTGTGGGTGTAAAGAACTTATTAGTCATTAGTGCTATTGAAATTAGAGTGTCTCTGTCAAGCCATAAATTCACTTTGATAATTTAAGTTTGTCTCCTTGATATTTATAAACAAGTCACAAGGACCGCAATACCAGCAGTCTTTTTTACACATGAAATCACATGGAATTCTTGATTTCACACTTACATGGGTCTTTAAAAGGATTGTTATATTCATTCATCAATTATCATCCACCAGTTATCTTTAATGGATAAGGTTTATATAAATCTTGATCTTCTTGGACCCTTTGAATCCCAAAAGGTTCACAACAACAGTGCTGTATATGTTTTTTCACATCTGACATGCCATATTTGTAATGGATAGGATAACTAAGACTGCTGATCTTCACCTGAGCATAACCTTCTAGAGTTCTTGATCAATAGTAAAACTGAATAACTGACTCTCAGAACCAGAATATAACCTATAATTGGTTGGACTCTTCAAAAATGCCAACTGGTGTAGATTGAATCCTCCAAAA
Source organism: Solanum aculeatissimum (assembly GCA_038996855.1). Lineage (NCBI taxonomy): Eukaryota > Viridiplantae > Streptophyta > Magnoliopsida > Solanales > Solanaceae > Solanum > Solanum aculeatissimum. The sequence goes on along the minus strand of JBCEWC010000487.1, from coordinate 19,801 downwards.
ATAGTACTACATTTTTGGAGGATCCAACAAGAGTATGGCAATATAGAACATAACAATAGTAGCAAATTGCAGGTTTGAAACTGCAGAAGGATGCTTGAGTTTTTCCAGGAGAATCAACTAAGCTGCAATTTTCAAGGAAACCACATGGCAGGAAAAGGGGAATGTGATGTGCAGCAAATTTAATCAGGTTAAAGCATCCTTTTGACATGTTCTATACAGGTTCTTTCTTCCTGTGTTTTGACGAAATACCTACATTGACTGACATTCCACTTACAACATGACTAGTCTAATCATGTGCTATATGACATTGATGTCCTTGAGGGGAAACAGAAACCAAAGAGGGACCCCATCCTTGAGAGAGAACAACATTGAAAGTGGAGATAAAGCTGGAGTTTTACAACAAATGGGCTCATAACTTGGTTTCTCTTATATCTAGAAAATTGCTTTACCTTTCAATAGTGAGTTTAAACGGACTTCTATTCATCCTGAAACATCATAAAACCATCAATTTTCTGAAAAAAAATTCAAATACAATTCAGAAGAATGTGATCTCAGTCCACCTGAACAGCTTCAATAGATGATGGTTCTTTGCCAAAGTAATCTGGAGGAAAGATAAAAATTATGTTTGCAATCAATTAATCTCAGGAATGCAAAATGGAAATCTGAGGCAAGATTAAACTGACCTTGCAACAGATCATTGAGAAGTTCAGCTCCTGCAAGAATTTACAGCGAAGAAGAGGACATGATTGATTCTACATCATCTAATGGCACCGTAGAACTCTCAACTCAGCTGTCTGATTCAATCTTAGGCACATAAGCTCGTCATCTGGTTGATTTAGAGGGAAGCTCCCTATCTCGTACAAGGGCTGCCCTCTCGGGGTTCATTAGCATAAGCTGCTGCATGTCCTTTGGGAGGACGTTAAACACTGTCTGAAGATCCTCCCTTAGTTTGCTGCAAGTGGCATCAGAACCTGCTTCAACAGTGGTGGACTGCTGCAGCAGAACATGGCCACCAAGGAAGATATGTTGTCATTCACAATTACTAATTAATAGAAGAGAGTGGTAAATAACTAGCCCCATGAAGGTAAAACATGTGGAGCAGAAAATATATCACCTCAAATTTGAAAAACAGTAAAAAAGAAAAGGGCTAATTTCAAATATATACAATACTAATTAGTTTACAACAAATATAACCATGTTTTATTTACATAAAAAGTAGCCAAAAATCATGGGAAATATAACAATGATTATACGATAAAGCTTGTCAAAAGTTATAGAAAGTATACATTGATTATACAATATAGATTATTTATGAGCTATAGACTGAATATACATAATGATAAACTAAAAAACTGAATATAGTTTGACTATACATGAAATATATACTGAGCATACATGACTATACAGCGAATGACTTTTTTTTCTGGTGAATTGACCGAATGGTCATTTCATGTTACAGGATGTTTGACATCTGTTACTCCCTCCATTCCAATTTATATGAGTTAGTTGTACTTGGAATGGAGTTTAAGAAAGAACGAATGAATTTTGCAACTTAGAGTCTAAAATAAGTTATAGATATTTGTGTAGCTAGAAACCATTTCTTAAGCGTAACAATGAACATTTTAAAGTTAAATTGTTACTAAATATAAAAATGTGTCATTCTTTTTGGGACTGACAAAAAAAGAAAGTCATATAAATTAGGACAGAGGAAGTATTTATATACAATTTGATGATTGAGGGGATAAATTTGACCGAGCAGAGATGCCAAAACCATATACTAGTCTCTAAGTGCTTCTACTGGGTACAGAAGATGTATGGGAACTAATAAAACAAGGGATTGCGATTAGTAAGCTTGCCATTTTGACACACACACACACCCCAAAAAAAAAACAACTAAAAAATATAATAAACGGCACATCAATATGATAAAATATATTCACTTAAATGATTAATACATATAATTGTTGGTACTGTAAACATAAAGGCTGATGAAAGTACTTGCCAATACATACTGAATGTGAAGGGGATAAATGTTCGTTTAATGGCAGAATAACTACAGATTTAGTCCAACATCTTTATCAGGTTTTATTTAATTCTTTTTTAGAAAAATCAACAGAAATCTCCGTTTGTGGTTTTTGGGGCATTTCTGCTGTTCTTTTCATCACATATTTGTTCCAATTGGAACCACATACAAAGCTGTGTCACTTATTTCTGCATTATTCCTTTATGGATCTTGGAGCACAGAGATGAGAAGGTGATTTCTCATTAACCAATATGGAATAATTAAAACTTCTTCACAGGCACACAAAAAGTAGATGAACAGATAGAAACAAAAAGGAAAACCTCCCAAAAAGAAAACAAAGAAACAAAGTATCATGGAAAAAAAAAATGATGCGGCGTGAACGCAATGAGATATTTCAGAAAATAATGTGATAAAGAAGATTCATGTGTTAGAACCGGAATTTCCCTTCAATGGCAGAGACAGACCTACCCTAAGGGTATGGGGGCCGGGGGTACCTGGTAACTTTGGAAAAAATTGTATGTATATATGTGTATATATCTTAAGTACTGTAAATATTTCTGTATTGGCACCCCTAGCACCGCCTCTGATCAATGGTATATGTAGTAATTCAGAATCTCCGTTTTTCTATAGAAACCAGATATATCAGACTCTCTTTTTCTTTTTCTGGGAAGGGGTGATAAGTACTCCCTCTATTTCAAAAAGAATGACCTAGTTTGACTTGGTACGAAGTTTAAGAAAATAAAGACGACTTTTCAATCTTGTGGTCGTAAATTAAAGTTATGTTAAATGTACAAAAATGTCCTTTAATCTTGTCACTTTAAATATGCCACGTGGAAAGTTACAATTAAAGTTTTGCCAAAAAAAGAAATGGGTCATTCTTTTTTAAACCGGCCAAATAGGAAAGTAGGTCATTCTTTTTTAAATGGAGGGAGTATAGATTTTAGTCACTGGGAAAGAATGATCAAATACCATCTCACAATCACATTTATTAACTCATGACCAAATCTCTTAGCTTCATTTTCTATTTCAGTATGAGGATTTCAATATCTGTATACACCCCTCATAGGTGAAGAACTAATCAAAAGTTAGAATACCCGAAGAGAAGAAAATGAAACTGTCACCATAAGTAAGGAAAGCACATGCCTGTAATTCTCCAAGAAGATGCCTTTCAATTGCATTGAAAGTATCAACAATCTCCAACTCAGACATGCTAGATATCAAATGTTGTATATCAGCCCTCATTCTAGCTTGCCTCCACAGCCTATACTGTTCTTGTTCAGCAACAGCACGCTTTCGTTGAAACCAAGGCAAAAAGTTGTGCCCTTTCAGAAACCGTCTGTACAAGTAATCATTTCATTTTGAATCAGGCAATAATTTATTTATTACATTTACAAGGTTTGCAAGTAAACATGGAAGAGAACCTATAAGAATTCAAAGAAGAGTATGCAAGAAAAAAAACTAACCATTCTTTACCTGTAAAGGTCCAGCCAATTGGATTTCATTCTCTTCAACAGAAACTTTCCAGGACCCCTTGCTGATAAGCTAGTGAGGAAGTCCTCGGCATTAAATGTGGGTAGAGGAGGAGGATCAACATATGGGGAAGATCCTTCAGAAGGTGTTGTTGGTCTATAATACGGTCCAAATGGGGCCAAGAAGTTGCTTGTCAGCTCTAAGAAGTGCCGACGAAGTATGTCATTATTAACAACTGACATTGATTCCTCTACCCTGGGTGACATACCTGCATCAATTAGCCTATTCAAGATTGAAGTGTCTGGCTTTGTAACTGGAGCATAACTGCTCCAAAAGGCTTCTTTGTGCTCAGTCATCAGGCAGAGTGGACCTTCTCTCCTCAACTTCATAGCATTGAAAAAATTTGAAGGTGTAAACCTATTCAAGGAAAGATTAGGAAGACTAAGTCCTTCAGGTCCAGACGGAATTCTCCCAGTTGATGCTCTCGCAGAAAATGGAAGTCGAGCTGCATTCATGACAGGATTTCCAACTGATAAGATGTGTGGAATTCTTCGAAGGGATTTCAAGAAAAAGAGGTTTGTCACACCCAAAATCATTGGAGGAAAAGCAGCACCTTCTTGAAGAGAGTTTAAATGAGCAAAGTCGGGATCATGAATAGTAAAGTAAGGCCTGAAATCAATGCTACACAGAAGGGGGGCGACCAGACTAACCAGACCAGTAACAGCTTCACAGCACTGAGGTGGTGTTGGCGCTATGACAAGAATGGGTTCTCCAATAAGTAACAATTCCCATAACTTCCAAAGCTGCATTAAAAGCCCCCTAAATGTCCCAAAAAGATCTGCGTCGTGGAAAAGACCTTGTGGCACTGATTGACTGGAAGGAAGAAATGGGGCTACTGGAGAAGCCAACTCTTCAAAAAGTACTCCACAATCCAAAGGCATACAATGGGCAGGTGGCAAGTTCACTTTAAGAGTGGCATTCCCAATTGGAAGCTCCATTAACTGACCAGGTACAGGAGCAGGCCACATTGATACATAAGAGGCAATGAAATTGAGGGCTTTCTTCCCAATGTCAAAGAACAATGGGCCCATGATCTGCAGCAAAGGTCGAAAGACACTAGAGAATGGGTTGTGAGAAAGAATTACCACAGACTTTTGCTCACCACCCCGTTTCAGCCTTTCATCGTGTCTCTGTCTATTAAACACAAACCCATACAAATATCTTGAGTTTACCCCTGCTTGAATTTTACTCCTTTGTTTTAGCACCTTATCACTGGCTGTCATTTGGGAGGCTTGTGTATTATCTACTTCAACTATCTCGGATGAAGGCAGATGTGCCACTTGAGGATTCCCCTGCCTCCGGACACGGAAGAAAAAGATACAGTCATGGATGCTTGATCGGTTATGATTCTGTGAAACCGAATCCGGAAATGAACTAAAGGCAACTTCAAGCTCCTCATTATGCGTTAGACAGCCCGACGGGAAACATTCTTCAATGAGCTGTCCTTGTTCAAGATCAAACCTAATAATACAGAAGCCAACAACCCACTGCTGTAGAGATTTTTCATCTACTTTTAAATCAGCTTCTGATCTCACTGAAAATGATGGAGATCTGCTCATTTCCGGCTACTGCAAAAACTACAACATCACTCAAAAAAACCCTATTTTCAACATACACGTAAAAATGTTTGGCTTTTCGTCTCTCATCCACCAGAAAATTTAGAAACTTGTACAACTAATTGAACCTGTAAAATCAAAGCTTTAACTCATAAAGTCAGGCAGGAAACTATAAAGAGCTCAATTGGACAAATAGAGCAAACCCAAATGAATAACTCCAGGCTATATATGTACTTGGCACAAAAAGTCGGAAATGTAACAACAGAAAAGGGACTACTAGGACTATAAAGATCAAGCAAATGCAGATTTTCACTCACGTAGAAGTTCAGGAAACAAGTACTCCTCCTATTTACAAAAACTTGGGGTAATTGGGTTCAAAACAAAGTAGAAAAAACAAGAATCTAATCACAATATTTCAATCCAAAAAGCATGGAATCAAAACAGAAAAAGACCCAGAAGCGTCTTAAAATCAAGAATCAATAGCGAAAAGCAAAAAAAAAAGGAATAAAGAATACGTATCAGTTTGTCACCTGAATCCAACAGAGATACATCTGCCTTCGAATACTACAGATGGATCGGAAAAATAAAATCTTGAGTGATTTTTCTTGAATAAAAACAAGTGGGTCTCGATCCAATGTGCTTAGTATTTATCACCAAAAGGGTAAAACCAAAAAAGATTAAGTGGGTGGGTCTATCCAAGAATTTGAATACAAGGAAATGAATCAACAAGGCAACCAGTTAGGTGAAGGACGAGAGGGTTCACAGCTGGGGAAAAAACTTGTCTATTCGCACAAATAATGTTGTATACTAGAGGACAGAGGTCTCTGTCAAATCGACCTTAGCAGAAAATGGAGATGAAGGACAAGGCTGTTTATCATGTTTGCATTTTCCCTTTTTTCCTACCTGACCCAAAATAACAAGTAATTTATGGAGATTATAGAAAGACTTGTGAATATAAACGGAAAGAATTCATAGTATCTTTTTTTAAAAATTGAAATAATAAGTTAAAGATTAAAATTTAAGAAACCCTAGTCTTTTTCTTAAATTTTTTCTGATTTTCTCTCTTTGAGATCAATTTTGCTAAAATCGTACATTTGATTTGGCAAAAAAGTAATATTACCTCCTTACTTTAATTTACGTGACAATCTTTCGGAGATTTGATTAGTAATAATATTATGACGTTCACTACTTTGAAGAACTTAAATAATTTTAACTATTTTTGAGAAAAAGAAAAATTTTAACTGCGACTTATTCGGTATAACTATAAAGAATTGAGGACTAATTTAGTTGGTGAATTATCAACTTCCACAATAAATATGATTTGATACTCCCTCTATCCATCTTTACTTAGTCTCTATTGACTTGACATAGGAATTAAATAGTAAATGATAGGGGTAATTTTATCAAATCACCTTTTGAATATTATTAATACAATATATTGAAAAATGTAATAGGAAAATAATTATAATTAATGACAAGGGTGAATTAGGAACTAAGTGTAAAATTATCTCTTGATTTCATAAATTAGAGAACATCCTAAAATAATATAGGAGTCAAGTAAAGATAGACAGAGGGAGTAATAGTGTGGCATTTCCTCCTTATCCCCTCCCATATGTGAAAAAGGTTTAGTGCATTTCTATGGTTTTAGACATATGGCATTGATAGTGGTGAAATGTGACTTACATGTCTTCTGTCAGCATGGAACAGTTAGCAACTAATTTTTCTGCATTTCAGTTGCTGCTTCTTATCTTATTGAGCCTCTAATTTGGGTAAAATGCTTGCTTTGTTTTTATTCGTTTCTATAATCAATCGGATTTAGTAGTCACATTTGAAAAAAGCTTGTACTTTAGGACAACTGAAGTAACTAGTGGACATAATTTTCAGTAAGCAATTTAAAAGGCCGTATCACAACTTCAATATTGAATATCATTTTCAAATTCGTATAGTATTCGAATTTTCACCTAAAAATGATTGCATAAAATATAGTTGTAAGCTATTTTATATAAGAAAACGAGAAAAGTAGATAATATATACAACTTCACTAGAAAGGACACATATTTACAAAAGATTACGATACTGGAATAGCAACTGCAATCTGAATGTGTCCTACCAAATTCGTTAGTTCAGTCTAAGCACAGTAACTCCACAAAATTCTGTAAACCGACTTCCCATGCATCATATTTGACATTTTGTAAGGACTTCCAACTCAAGAAGGCAGAAGTTGATGGATTTAACCTACACATCATAAACAGGCAAGCGCTCCTCGATACAGACACGGCAGATGGGGCATTTGTTGCACTTCTCACAGCAGGAACTGCACCACATGAGATAAGAATGAACAATTGTACTATTGGCAAGTAGCTAATATGCTTGGCCCATAATGGTAGAGCAAAATACCTGCAAAGGACACGATGCCTGCAAGGAAGTAGCACTGTACTAATCTCTCTTTCAAAGCAAACCCTACACAAAACTTTTTCCTGCACACAATCAAAATTGTTTTAAGTTAAGGTGATCAACTATGCAAGATGCTCTCCTCTCACAAACAAATGCAACATTTTGTACAGAAGAAAGTGACAGAGTTCGACTTATCAAAAAAAATTAGATGGTATGAAATCACACAAGTACATCCACATCTTAAACAGCAAGTGCCGTTATACCATATCCCAAACTAGACCAGTTAACTAAATCATAGTACTATAACATTTATTTATCTATATTCATTTAGATTACCAGACATGAAATGTAATATGTTCTCTGAGATCTTTTGATAAGACACGAACTTCTGGAAGTGAACTGTCAAGATAAATTGAAAAAAGTGGATGGCATACAGCTCACGGATTATGGTTTTTTTTTCAAGTAAAACTTAAGCATCACACCATCTGGCTTGGGACTGAGTGAAGCAGCTGTTCTAAGTACAACTTAAGGATTTAGGTATTCCCATTAGCAAGTACCAGCTCATGCAAAGGGCAGAAAAAGATGTCACAGCCAGTTCAAGAACAACATACCCAGTACTACATTCCCACAAGTGGGGTCTCTGGGGTTGGGGTAGGGGTGGGGGTTAGGCAGACCTTACCCCCTAACCACACGTAGATGTACAGCCAGCGACAACAACACAACATACTTAGTTTAATCCCACAAGTGAGGTAAGAATAATAATACTTCAGTAGAAAGTGCAAGTATCTTCCCCAAAAAAATCTTTTCAGAAAAGCTTAATCCATGCAACATAGTCACACAGTATACTGGAAACAGATGAAAGATCGTATCTCCTGCATCACAGAGTTGAGAAGGCCAAAGTGAAATTAAGAAGTTTACATTTTGAAGTCTTTCATATTCCTGCTGGCTCAGTTTAGTGATTTCTGCTTGCTCGCCCAGAGCAGCTTGAAGTCTCCAAACCTATGACGAAGCCAATCAAAAGACATATTGAAAGAAATACATAATGGGCAGAAAGAGATAATAAATCGACCAAAGTGTGGAGAAAAAGTTAATGTCAAGAGCTTAATGCATTATATGATTAGAAAGCAACTTATCAACCTACAGCAGTATGATCACAGTATCAAATTTTTGTGGCATTTACAATGAAAAGCATAATGGTAAAAATGTACGATAAGCTCACCTCCTCAGCAAGATCCTTCTTGGGCATTTTCTTGACTATTTCAGGTGGATAACCACAAAAGGTATTATACCTGCAAAACAATAAGTAGTTACTATAATGAAATGAAGTCTCAAAATCCGCTGTAGTAATTGCAGAGTCTTCATTTAGGCCAAATTCACCCCCAAATTATCAAGAACACGGCAATGATGAAAGGACGAGATACACAATCTAGCAATTGCTCGTGGAAAAAATAAAGCAAGGGCCATAACAGCTATCATCAACTCTGGTTAACATCGCTGAACTACAACAACTGAATGTATAGCAATTCAATGAGCAGTAATGTTCAAGAAAACAAATAAATCAAAATGAACGAAAAAACAGATTCAGAACGACGTAATAAATCGGCAGTGTTTTTAATTGGGTAGATGCAGTTTTAAATTTGAGAAACACAATATTTTGTTTGATTTCGGTAATTTAAATAAAAACGAAACCGAACCAAACCTACAAATATGTCTCTTTTTATTTATCCATGTTAGATTATCAACCCAATCTATGGTTGGCTTCTCAAGGTGAAGAGGTTTGTTTCAGTTAATAGTTGCTGGTACTCCTGCATAGACATTTCATGGCAAGTGAATTAAGGAGTTACATTATTCAAATGAGAATTAAGGTGTTATATTATTTTGCTCCTTCATCAATGCAAAACCACCCTAAGACATGAAAGGCACTCCTTTTGATCAGTATAATAATTTACTTAATAAACTAGAATGAATAAGTTGGTAGTGAGCACGCATCAAAAGAAAAAAGCTTTGGACTTTGGAGTGTGTGTGGGTTTGTGGGGGGTGCGGGTGGGGTGGTAACTTTTACTCCTGCAAGGAACTGAGCTTCATCACATATTGCAATTTATACCAAAAATATAAGGTTGAATCTATTTGATCTTGAGAGCAGATCTTCTTTGCCCCGAAAACAGCTCTACTTCTATTCCATCCATATTGTCCACCATATACAAGCTTATATTTATACCAAATTCTCCTTTGGCTTTTGTACCTATTCTATTTTGGCATGCTAACAGCTACTTAGTTGTTCTAGATAGGGTTCACTAAATGCCAAAATGTTCAAAAAGAGATGTTATTGTTGGAAGATGCAGAGCATAAAACGTGGTTGTTGGCATAAGTTATCTTCTCACACATAGCATCTGATATAGAGTAGGTAGTCACTTTCTGTCGGTTATCCTGTTTAGGACATGCTTCATGTGTTAACATTAGCAGCCACGACAGGCTACCTTGTTTCAAGCTTTTCTTTCCAAATTAACTTCAAGGCAAGCTTGTTGTTTGCTGTTTATCAACCAACATAGATTTGTAGCATGATTTTAAAGTAAATCTTCCCTTCTAGTGCGCTGCCGAATCACTTTTATCTGCCTCTGAGGTGAAACATTAACACTTCCCAAAAACTTCAGTAACTCTGTCTAGACTTGAACCTCTTTGAGATAAAAAGATCCTCCAGGTGAGTCATTGACTAATATTGAGGACTTAACCAGCTCATTTCATCAAACAAGTCGAGAAAAACTCCCAACTAATGGTGGTTATAAGCCTCCTCTATGTCCAACTTACTGACTAACACATGTTATTTTTCTCTTCTTGTGACAAGGCACCATTAGCATTTACCACTGCATTTATAATTTCACTTCCTCCCTATATAGGTCATTTTTAGTAGGACTAAAACATAGTAACTAGAGTGCAAGTTCAGTGGTGTGACACATGAGACGGATGTGGAAGTGAAGATTGATGCACAAGTGATGCCCAAAAGAGGAAGCTTCAAGTATCTTGGTCCCATAATCTGAGGAGGCAGGGAGATTGATGATGATATTGGAGCATGGTGAGAGAAATGAAAGCTTGCATCCAGTGTGTCGCCAAGATTTAAGAGTAAATTCTACAGAGTGGTGGTTAAACCAACATCATCATACGGCCAGAATGTTGGCCAGTCCAAAACACTCATGTTTAGAAAATGAATGCCCCATATTCAGAGGATGATTGTAGCAAAGATGAAGATGCTCAAATGAATGTGTGGACACAACTACAGACATGATTAGGAAAGAAGTTATACGGGGCAAAGTGGGTGCAGTGCCTTGGAAAGCGAGAAGCGCAAAAAGCAAGAAGGGTGTAATTTAAATAAACTACCCTAACACAAGCATTCGTGGTTGCTTCCACGGCTCAAACCCAAGAACTATAAGTCATACAAAGACATACTAGTGCTTCAAGGCTCTCCTTCCAAGTTAACAATTATATATATACAAAATTAAAAGCATTGTTATTTTTAATTTGTTTTTAGATTCAATTCAACTTTATTATTTTGCTATTGTAATGGAATAAATAAGAAACCATTTTTTGTAAGGATTCATGGTAATTTCATACTCGATTCACATAATATGAAAACACTAAATAAGTGTGACAATGCACGTGACAAATAGACTCATAATATGAAAACATTAAATCCCGTGCACAAGTATCCCGCATTACCAGCGTCCGGGAAGGACCGCAGTCCGGTGTCGTCAAAGGCATGCTTAAGCCCTGAAGTGAGGCTCAAAACATGTTGAGCGATTCACTTAATGTGCACTTTAGTCTCGTTATAAGGTTCTAAGACATACTTTTCCTTGCCAATAAACCTCTTAAGATGTGACACTAAACAATTGATATTTCACTTTATCGTATCTTTTCAAATTTCTTTGTTTATGTATTTGTCATTCTACTTATAATGATCACTCTTGGAGTTAATCTATATATTTATGTTTTTTCTCCTTAAATGTCTTTTTTCATTAAAGCCCACATTTTATTTGGGCTTAAAGCCCCAAAGAACCTTAGAGCTCTTCTGCATTTTTTGCTTTTGACAACACTCACACCCCAAGGAGTGTGATGTAGATAACATATCCTAATGCAAACATTAGTGATTGCTTCCCGGCGTGAACACGAGACCTATAAGTCACATAGAGACAACTTATCAATGCTCCAAGGCTCCCCTTTTGAATTAATATTATATATATAAATAAATTAAAGCATTGTTAGTTTTCATTTGTCTTTAGGTTGCGTTTGAACATGCGATATGAAGCCATGATCTCAAATCAGCGTTTGGACATGATTTGGAATTCCGGCTTTATTAATTTGCAATTGCAATGGAATTATAAGAAGATAATTTTTGTTAACCACTAAATACATGTGACACTACACGACAAAAAGACTCATAATATGAGAACATTAAATAAGCGTGACAATATACATAACAAATACTCTTGTGCACCTATTATTCAACCAAAACATCTTATTTTCTTCTTTAGCCATTTGATTTTCCAATGGGAAATAGGATCAAGTAGGCAAAAGATTGAAATGAAGTTGATTGAGTCAAAGGAAGCACGCTCTTTTGCTTTCTCGAAAAGGAACAACTTGTTCAAGAAAGTGGATGAACTTTGAACTTGAGCCGGAGTAGATGTTAGTATTATACTCTTTTCACCAAGTGGAAAATCATGTTCCCATGACTCCACAAGTATAGAAAACATAACTGATAAATTTCTTGAATTGAAATAAGAGCATCGCTAATGCAATCATGTTTATGTGGGCAAATCAAATATCTTTAATGCATTTGAAGATCTCCATAAACAAATCACAAGCATTGGATGAGAGATAAACAATGAATACTAATGCATAAGAGATCATGCACTCGGCTTAGAAATACCAACCGATAACAGGTTGGAGCAGTTGCTGACAATCAAACTGCAGTTGGACAAAGTTAAAAAGAGTAACAAGAAGTGGTGTTCAGGGTTAAGCTACTCAAGTTTGATTTAAATGTTGCCCCATAGCTAGAAGAGGGGGAGAATTCTTGAAGTCATGATTATCACAGAGGTGGTGACTAGAGTTCTTTGATTTGAAGTTGTGTTAGGAGGAGACTTTACCAGCTATCGAGTCTTTTAATATGGTTAGTTCTTGTCTTTGTTATTGAATCGGTTGTTGTTAGTCTTCAGTCATCATCCATTTATCTGAGGTTTTAAGCCACAAAAAGGTTATGGAGCTCTTGTATTCTTAAGTTGGTTTTTTCTATTGTTTCATCTTTAATCCTTAATGATGTTTTGTGTTGGCTATACTCACTATATTTGAGGGAATTTCAGGCCTCTACGTCAACTGGCTGAAGAGTCATCTCTTTCCTACCAACCAAGTTGAAAATTTGCTTGTACTAGCTAAGACATTGGGTGGCAGAAGTTAGTTCCTATGGGGATGTATCCATCACATTATGGGATGTAAGTTTCCAATTCATCATTTCTTGGATGATGAATTTTTTGTGAATACAAAGGTACCCTTTGAGGTGGTGGTAAGGTCTGCGTACATTCTACCCTCCCCAGACCCCACTTGTGAGATTCCACTGGGTATGTTGTTGTTGTTGTTTGTACAAAGGTACCCTTGTTTCAAAAAAAAAATGATGCTTTGTGTTGGCTAGATTGGTAAATCAATTGAAACCTTTTATTGAACTAGTGAACAATGTGAAAGTTATGGATCAAAGAAAACCCTCGTACACTCATCGGTGGTTTTTCCTGTTTCCATCTCCAATGAGGTTGATGCATTTATGTTTCCATTATCCTTTCTTCATAGAAATGAAATACAATCCAAAGAACCCATGCACTCATCAGTGTTCTTTTATGTTTCCATCTCCAAAGAGGTTATTGCGTTTACATTTACATTATCCTTTCTTAATAGAAACGAAATACAATGCGAAGAACTCAGACAAAGGAGAAGAAAAGTCCATTCTTACCCAGAAAATCCATCATGGAATAGTCGAGCCTGTTCCTCTCGACTTGATTCATCAATGGACCACCAACCAAGTAGCCTGCTTGAAAATACCAACACATTTTAGCCATCACTTAGTTGCAGTTGCAAGAATCACTATGTGTGACAGTTAAGACTCATCGTGTATCCCATAAGTTTATGGTCCTTCATTTTGTATGCCATGTTTTACAGAAAGAAAACCTGTAATGATTTATAGCTCTTGCTAGTTCGTTATGACTTTACCTGGAACCATGATGCATAAATGCAAAGCAGTCACGCACTCTTGAAGAAAATACATGATATCGTCCCACAGCAGCTCCACTTCGTAATAAAAGAACAATTTTCTCAACAAATCCTAATGTAGCAAACAAGACACCAGCTACTTGCAATAGGAATATGGGTAAGAATAGAAGTGGAAGAGAAATGTGTCTTGCACCTGCAGGTGTTCCCTGAAATTCAGAAGCATGACTTATTAGAAACACACGGGAAGCGTCTCCTCTGTCCAGTAGATGGGCCATATATTATATCATTAATTAACTCACCTCCAGACGCATACAGAGGAGAACTTGGAAAAATATAATCGGAATTTTCATTATGTGACCACCAAGGTCTTGCAACCCACATATTCTACTCGGGGGTTCTTCCTCTGAAGAAACCACTAAGCCACTATTCCAATCAAGATATCTAAGAGTAGTAGACGAAGAACTTGCTCCGAGTGCATCAGAACTTCTATGAATTATTGGATTTGACCACTTAGTACAAACAAGAAACGCAAAGCACTCAGCAATACTGTCAAAACAGATGTCGAACTTTATTAATTCTAGCTAAAGCCGCAAATCAAAAGAAGGATGACTAAGAGCATCACAAAAAGGAATTACCCATAATTTATAAACAAGTCCCACCATCCCAGAGCGCCAACATCTCCTGGAACAAAGAAACACTGTGGCATTAGAGACATAGAAAGGTAAAAAAAGGCTTGTGTAATATAAATAAACCAGTCAAAATGTTGGATAACATTTAGGCTTGATATAAAACTGCCTAAAGGAACACAAATAAAAGGGTCTTCCAGTTTCTTTATTCGATTTTCATATTTCATCAACCAATGAAATAGTCATACACAGCAAATATCCAGAGACCTCTTTAGGCTACATTACATCAGACCTAAGGGGTTGTTTGGTTGGGAGTAAATTATTCTGGGATTAACTATCCTAAGTTAAGTTAGCCCACCATGTATATGGGATAACTTATCCCAAGAATACCTAATACCTCCAACCAAACACAAGATAAAATAATCATACATTTTATCCTGGGATTATTGTACCTTATACCTCATACCAGACGACACCTAAAAGTTATCGCATAAAAGCATTCCATCCTAATATTAATGCTACCCTTTTCCTTAAGGATATTTCTGCTATTCAGTATCCCGATACTAGTAGGATAAGTTCTGAATGATGCAAAAAATACCTGGTGGATTCAAGACCTTTACTAGCCATAGCTAAGTAAGAATCATAAACAAAAACAAGCATCTAAAATATCAAGATATCGATCGGCAATATGCAACAGAGGGTTTCACTTTGATTAATTGTTACAGGGAGCTTATCAAATTGCCTACTGATATATGCATCAAATCGTCAACGATCCAGTTGGATCAGTTGTCGAGGCAGTTTATCCATACAAGACCCAGAATATTTGAAGAAAGAGCAATCCTAACGCCAGAAAACAAAATGGTGCATGAGTTGAATGATACAATTAAGAAAGCAATACCAGGTGAAGGAAGAACAAATTTTAGCCCAGACAATATATGAATGATACAATTATGAAAGCAAATACCAGGTGAAAGAAGAACATATTTTAGCCCAAACAATGTAGGAAATGCAAGCGTGAACACTAATGATGAAGATCTGCTGTATAGTTGTATTCGACAGAACTCTTGAACAATTTAAGAATCACTAGCATCCCTAATCATGTTATACACTTAAAAAGTAGGTACTCTAGTTAAGATTCTCAGAATTCTAAACCAAAGTGAAGGCCTACGCAATGGAACAAGAGTGATTGTTAAGATCTTGGTAATTGGTCTGTCATCACAAATATCATTTCTGGAAAGATCATTGGTTCAATAGGAACAATTCTGAAACTTATAATGCCTCCTAACAATTAAAAGTGGACCTCAAACATTTACCTTATTCAGGCTTCTCCTTAAAGAAGTGTTTAAGACGTCTTGACAATTCAGCAACCAAACATTGAGAAGACTTTGTAGCATTCTGCTAAAAAATTATGGGTGCTTCATTCAGTTTCTTTTGTGACTTCACTTTCAGTGTGACCTTGGCCTGTATTTGTGTGTCTTTAAGTTTCTTCGTTTACTCTATTTTTCTGATGACATCTACTTTAAAATAAAACAGAGGAAATGAGGAATTGGCATAGGCTTCTAGAAAAGCTGACAGGCGACCATAAAAGAATAGGACTTGTTTATTTTGCAAGCCCCTCTTTTCCCTCTAAACACGACTTAGGATATGTTACACTGTAATCTTGCTACTCAGACATAATTCATCCAATCTGTGTCAAAATGAATACATAAAACTTCCAGCAATCCAATTGAACATCTGTATATCTTAGTCTCAATCAACAAAGAAAGATGATATCTTGGCCTAGGAAAAAACATGGAGTGGAGATGCTTTGGGCTGTACCCCTCAAAGAAACAAACATAAATAAATAAAATCCACAAAGAGATAGAGGTACATACCACACAACTTGAGAAGGGTGAACACTGTGGCAGCAACAAAGAAGACCATGGAGATCGCCACCCAAAAATGCTAGTAAGCATAAGATCGTCATTTAGTAAAGCCATCTTCTATATTCTCCAAATTATTGAAAAAGAAGAACGAAGGTTTAATAGCTATAACCAAATCATTTTCCAATAGGTATCT
Source organism: Solanum aculeatissimum (assembly GCA_038996855.1). Taxonomy (NCBI): domain Eukaryota; kingdom Viridiplantae; phylum Streptophyta; class Magnoliopsida; order Solanales; family Solanaceae; genus Solanum; species Solanum aculeatissimum. Next base: position 3,371 of record JBCEWC010000487.1, on the reverse strand, counting down.
ATTTCTTTTTCTTTTTGATAAGTAATACCAAGTTACTAGTTTCAAAACCATAAAACTTTGCAACGACACACAATAAAATCATTCAACCACACCCAGTTCTATTACAAAATGCAGTCATTGATAACACTCGCAGGTAAGCTCTTTGAACAAATACTTGTACTGAATTAGCGAACAACACTTCCTGTCTCAAGAAAAGAGTACTACTGTCTTTCTTTTTTCATTATTCCAAAATGGAACCCACTTTTCTAAAAATGCATATTTAAATATAGTTCATATGATACAAAAGGATTTGTGGTATCTTTTTTAAACTCTTTAAAATGAGGATACTACCTTTCTTCTTTTTCTTTTTTTTTTGGACCAAAACAAAAAAAGACGCAATATTTAAGAAATGGTTTCTGGTCCCCCATGTTCCCAGACCAATACTAAACAACTCACATCTAACTCTTCTCGTGTAATCATTGGAGTAGAAGGAGAAGTTTGAAATATCAAAGATAGAGTAGTTAATGAACAAACCTTGAAATCTTATAGAGCAGTATTAGTTCCAGTTCAACCATAAAAAATAAAAAAAGAGAACAGAATTAGTTTATAGTATGAATTACTGGAGAGAATTTTTTTCAAAAGAAAGAAGTTGAGTCTTTTGTAATGAATAGAAAGAAGATAGTATGCCCACCTTTTGTGGAGTGATTAACAAACTACAGCATACAAATCTTCCAGTCACTTATAAGTGTCGATAAATATTGACTGCCTCCTTATTTAACTGCTATATGTTATATGATCATTATTGGATCAGAGAAACAGATCAATATGGTAATTATTCCAGTATTTATTAAATTAAAACTCCACTATCTTAGTTTCTTCATTTCTGATCTTTGTAACTAAGCGATGAATACCACATACTCATAGTTAAGGGCAACTGCTGACACTTTTAGGTGTCAACAAGCAGGGACAATAACAATGCAGTTGCTGTTCAGTAATGCATTTTGTTAATTAGATAATTTTTTCACAAAAAACACTTTTTATCTCACGAGATTTCAATGTTATGGAGATCTTAGTTCTCTGTGCTGCATATTGATACTAAAGGGATAAAAACATAGGTTGGATTACTATTCCTAGGAGTACGGATACGTCTCAAATGATTTCAACTATAGGTCGACTAGGATAGATATCCCACACTAGAACAAATCAAATTATAAGATGAATCCACAAAATCAAAAAAATGAAAACCACACAAAATACAAATTCAGCTACGAAAACTTAAAGTATACTATTCCAGTATCTCCAAGGACACTAGATGAACTTACCGGAAGTGTTTCCCATATTGCCTCATCATTCATGCTTTCTTCATCTCCAGGTAATAATGCCTTACACATTCTGCTCAAAATGGTAAAAGGTTTTTATCCACCAGCAAGAGATGGCATATAACGCAAAGGTGAATGTAGCATCCGAATCATTTATAAGTAAATATAAGCAAGTGTATTACTATTTCCATTCCATTATTGGTTATGCTTCCTTTCATTACCTTCCATGCAACAGGTCATGCACAAATATTTAACAGTTAATATTGCAGAAAAGGGACTAAAAGGCAAGAAATATTAAAAGTGACCAATATTGAACAAATGACATAGTTCTACTTGGAGGCGCAAGCAATGTTAATACTAACCCTATTGGAAGGCAAATAGTTCACTTTTGAAGCCTTTATGGTATGATTTTCTAAAATATCTTAGAAATGAATGCTTATCTGTATATATTTCTCAATGAAAGCTATAAACAAAATCTAGGTTCTAAGAGGAAGGGCATTTTGGAGATTCTTTTAAGAATTGTAGCACTATAAGTACCACTAGGTTGTTTTTTCATTGTAAGCAATCAAACAAATAAGTCAAAATCACAAAAAACATTTCAGCATAGTACCTGAAATTGTCAATGAGAATAATTATTTCAAATGTTAACAGGGGAAGAAAGACAATTTTCAAATTCACAGCCGCTGAATGGTTGACTGCAGAAAAACACGAGGAAAGAAGAGTAAGTAAAGGACAATTCTGGTTAACAAACTAATAGGAACCTAGATGCACCATGAAATAGTACAATAAAACCGAGAAACAGAAAACATGTAGGAAGTATATTACAAAAGATTGTGGAGTTTTTCTTTCTTACCATATATGCTCTCGAGATATATACAGAGAAGTAGTTCAAATGCAATAAGCAAAGGTGTCGCAACAACAGCATGACATGGTGCCCACTATCCACAAGGAGGCAATACCCACAACAGATGGAATATAAAAGCAGAAGTGAAATTTGATTAGTAATTTTGTTTGGACAGAATTCCTTTTTCTTATCAAAATTTAAAAAGTTACTGCATAAAGTCATACATGGCGATCATGGGGGATTGATGGAGCAGGCAGAGAGAATCTTCCTCGGGCAACAACACCGTGAAACAGCCACAGAGGGAAGAATATAATCCTGCATATCCAAGTCAAAGCCATGGTAAAACACCTCTACATCTAAACATGGTGAAAGGACATCTGAGGGCTCACTATACTAGTTGCTCATTTGTCTATAAAACAGATCTTTACATCTCTAATGGAGTATTATAAACATGTGTTATCCTTGTCCCCTACTCAGGGGTGGACAGCTGTTCACCCTTTGCCCAAAAATTATAATGTGTATGTTGGTCAAATATTACTTTTATACATATTCATTAAACCTTAACACTCCTTTAAAAAAAAATTGTCCCTAATCCCTATATTGCATATACGTGGTACAACAGGTTAAAGTTTACGGGCAATCAATGCAAAGGATGTTCATTTGACCATTCATATAAAACAAATTAAAGCTGATTTGTTACTACATATAGACATTTGTCTTTCCTAGTTTTATCACCACTAACAGACCATGAATAACTAAGTTTCCTAGTCAAAAGAACTCACATACTGTCAAAAGGATATGACAATCTATGTTCTAACAAGGAATCGATTGACAAATGGCCATGGAAGCTTATATGGAAAACTAATCTACTCCAAAAAGTAGTTTGTTTTATCTGACTACCTTCATGTCTTACCCAAGACAATCTTAGTGAAAGAAAATTCAGGCTGTAAATGGATGTCATATGCGCCATCAGATGGAGTTGGAGAGTGTTAGGCATCAATTTTTGCACTGTGAAAGCAGCAGCTGGCATATAGAGTATGTTCTTGTCAATTTTTGGAATTCCCTAGGTCATGCCAAATACCATTGAAGAAGCCTATCACAGCTAGTTTTGTGGAGAGTTGAGAAACCCAATAAAAAAAACATGGTGTATGGTGTTACACAAAACTGAATCAGTTGGTCAAATTAGTTAGCTTTGCCTTATGAGCAGTTAGTTACCAGATGTTGAAATA
>JBCEWC010000486.1:0-55973 GCA_038996855.1 Solanum aculeatissimum | reverse complement strand
TTTAGCAAGCTAATTATTCAAAAAATGTTTAAAAATTAAGAGTTTAATACTTAATTCGTACCGTGGAGGGTAAAAATTGGGTGTCAACAGTCGTTACAAATTAATATGGTCATTTAAGATAATCAAGATAAGATATAAACTGTCATTATTATGTCTAGATTGATTTTATTTTAACTTTAAATTCAAATTTTAAATCACTTAAATTAAAATTTGTATTAATTTTAAATCACCTAAATTACTTTAAAATTTTGTATTTTAAGTCAATAGAGATTTAAGTGAATTAAAATCACACTTAATTTAATTAATATAAGTATTTTGCGTGATTTAAAATTATTTAGATTTTAATAATCTAAATTAATTTTAAGTCAATATTAATTAAAATTATTTTAATTTGAATTTTAAGTCAATATTAATTTAAAATTTGATTTTAAAAAAATATTAACTTCAAATTACAAGCCCACAAAATCTAGAAATAATTTTTTACATATATGCAATCCGTAAAAAAAAAAAAAAAAAAAAGGAAAATTGATTATTGATCATGAAGACTACAAAAAAAAAAAAGAAATTAAAAAAATATATAAAAAGAATCATAAATAAAGGAATAAAATTTAAAAAATGAATATATAGTATAATATATATTAGACAACAGAATATAATATATAAGGAGTCAATTTTTTATGAGGTTTTTTCATTTATTTATGGTGTCTAATATATATTATATTATATATTCCTTTTTAAAAAAGTTCTTGACAAAATTAAACAAAAAAAGAATATATTTAAGGGTATACCGTCACTAAAGGAATATATTGACAAAATTAAACAAAAAAAAATCCTAAATCTGAAAAGGTTATACCATGATGGTTTAATTGGGAGAAACAAAAAGTAAATGACTTTTGAGAATAACCCACTTAAATTTGCATAGATTATAAAAAAATATTCATAATACCTACATGGGTAATTGTTCCCCAAAAAAAGGTAAAGAAATTAATTTCTTTAAAAAAAACTAAAAATGAAATTAATTAATTAATTGCTAATTAATACTAATCTGCTAAAACTTGTAATTATTTTGTTATATTGATAATACTTTATAACTACGTACAAAAACTGTAATAAGTAATTTAATAATGACATGAGGATTAATTTTTCCTATAATAATCCCTTTGTGGGCCTGAATGACATGATAAGTTTATTGTCCCTGTTCATATGTTTAAATATCTTCTTGTCTAACTTGACCATGTAATCTACCCAAATATTTGCTCATCTGGTGAACTAAATTATTGTAGATGCCAATAGCTATCCACCTTAGTATACTATATTTTAATCCTTCAAAATATGTTATTTTCCTGGCAAATCTGCCTCCATGACATTTCACACCTACTTGATGATTTTTTTCCTTTTATTTTTTTTTACTTTTTAGCATAGGTTTAGTTCATTGATAGATGACCATAAAAGGATGGTATGACATATATGCTTTATATATTCTAAATTATATGGCAAATTGAGGAAGCATCAAGTTTACTCCACCTGTTGTTGACTCTTTCAAGAATGCGATGGTGTTCTCATGTGACTCGTTTTAGTTATTTGTTGTCACTGCTCTATTGTGGCTTAATGTTTGAAAGTCTAGGATCAAGATCTCTTATGCATTTCCTTTGGGGTTTGTTTGCTTTTGTGCATAAATAATTATTTGAAGACAGAATCTGTATTGCTTGAGTGTTTTATAATTCATTGTATCATCAACTGTGTCATTATGGATTTTGGGTTGAGTGATTATGAGGTTTGCTTTTATCTTTTCCCCACGATGGATGCTAAGTTCATCTTTGTTTTTCTTTGCATGCAACGTGGATCCGTGTCCACGTGATTCTTTCCTTGCATCTCGCATAAGGCCATGAGGGCCCAATAACATTTTATCGAGTTAGATTAGTTTTGGGGAAAAAGGAAGTCGATTTATAGGCACGGAAGCTAGAAAACCAGCAGTATACAACATGTATACGTTGATATACAACTGATGTATGCTGAGATGCAGGGGAAAAAATAGTTCATATACAACTACATACTTGTTGATGTTATGGGTTGTAGACGGGGCTGAAAAACCCAAATTCAAAGAGGCATATACACTGATATACAGAGTATACACACAACAGTGATTCAAAGGCGAAATGGGTCAAAACTCAAAATTCTGAACTCTTTCCTTTATTATTATTTTTATTTATTTGTAGTTTATTTGGATGCTAACATTTATTTGTTTTATTAACTTAATTAAATTCTCAAAAATAAACCATTTGTGTTAATTTATTTTATCACTATTTTTAAGCGATTTCATGTTCTTTTATAGTTTTAGTCATTTTTCGTCAAAGTTATTCACTTAAGTTCTTTAAAAGTGGTTAAGTCATTTTCTTATTTTAAAATTAATTATTTTTGTTTAAGTTAGTTTTGAAAATTTTGCGTAGTTAAACTTTTTATAGTAACTGTGGATTTTCTTTTTCTAAAAAAAATATATATATAATTTTTTACTTCAAACTTTTTTAGTTATTTAATTGATAAAAATTACCTTTTCGTTCAAACTACTTTAGTTCGAATTTTTAGAAGCTTAAATTGTTTTAAGTCAATTTTCTTCAAAGTTAGACGATCTTCTTCCTTCAAAAATCACTTAGTTTATTTTATTTGAATAATGTTTTAGTTTTATTAGTTTTAAATTATTTTTCTCAAAAGTTAGTCTATTAAGTTTTAAATCGTCGGATAACCGCGTGTTAATGACTATTTTAAGTGCTAATATCTTCTTAAAATAGTAATAGGAACTCGAATCCATTTTATCTAAAATTTTAGGACTTTTCCTATTAGAGTCTTAAAATCTTTCTAATTTTTTTTCTTAATTTTTTTTAAAAATTAAGTGGCGACTCTCTCTCTTATTTTCGAAAAATTAGTTCTCTTAAAAATTGGTCTTTTTAAACCAATTTTTTTCTTAAAAGTCATTTTTACGATTAACACTCAACACTCATCATAGGTACATAGCAAAGTATCCAATAACACCTCTAATATATGAATAGGACGGGGGAGCTAAGACATGTTTGAGGCTCACCCTCAAAATATTGAGTAAAGTACTAGTGTCTCAACATAAGCAAGAAAGAAGGTCGGATCTTGTCCCCGAAATGGAGGACTCACCACTCAAAGATCTTCAAGAATCCAAGCTAGCCACATGGAGGAGGATGAATAGGAGCTCCGGTCCCTACATGATTAGATCATGTAGGCAAAAAGTATGCATTAGTACTTGGAATGTACTAGTATATGGGGTGCAATGCAACAATAGATCATAAGCTTCATAAACAAGATGCATAATCATATACAATAGAATATAAGCTCAATGTCATGCATGAGTATGCTTTAATGAAAACTGGCATGAAACATAACTTCTTTATATCATGTATATGTGGGAGAAGATCGTAACCGACATAGACCAAGCGAGCTACTACTTGGAATCCAATGAACTCCTTCCATTGGAAAAAGTCCAATGCACTCCTTCCATTGGGAAAAGGACAATGAATTCCTTCCATTGGGAGAAGGGAAATCTACTTGCCAAGGTAGATATCCAAAACTTTGGTAACTTCGTAATTTCATCTTTAAGGAACGTTATGGCTTATGTGGATCCACTAGCCTAAGCTTACCTACAAGGGCTCCTATGGTGGCACATAGTTAATGAGACAAAGGGGTGCTACTAGGATTCCCTTACTGAATTCCACCTCAATGCCCCATTTGGTGCTAAGTCATTCCCACGAAATACATTTGAAAACATATACATAATTATATTCATTCATAAGTTTAAAAGCATAACATCATACATATAGTATCTCATCTTAACTTAAGATCCACATGTAGGGCTTGCACCTTTTCAAAAGGATATATCTTTAACATAGCTTTGAGGAATTCAAAACATCATAACTTTAACTTTCATAAGCTTTCATAACTTCATAATTAAACCCTCATCTTTGGAGGGCATACACCCTTTCATAACTTTGATATGATGATTGGGTGGATTTCATGCATATACAAACTTTAAATCATGTAACTCAAGAGGACTATGCATCATTGTAATAAAAATCATCAATTTAAATCATTCTTAGACAACCCACCACAATCATACATATAATTGTTTATATTTGGACATAAAATCATGAAATTCATCTCATAAAATTAATAATTTAATCATAACTCATGGTATTATAACTTTCATAAAGTTGAACTTCATAAAATAGGTCGTAATTGGAAACCCTTGAAATTTATTCATGCAATTATATGAAGAATCTAACATAATTCATACTTAATAGGGTAATTAGGAAGAACCCATAAGAAATCAACATTAAAACTTGAAGGATTTAGTAAATTGGATTTTGGGACTCCATGGGTGGAAGAAACCATGGATGAAAAAATCCACATACCTTTTTAGACCTTGAAACTTAAAGAAGAAGCCTTGAAAACTTTGAGAAATCCTTTCTGAAGCTTTGTCTTCAATGGAGGAAGTTTGATCTTCGAGAAATTGAAGGGATTTGATAGAGGGTTTTTAGAGAGGATTTGAGAGTGTTTAGAGAGAGGATTAGGGCCTAAAATAAAGGAATTTTCAAGGATTTATGTATATAAAGGTGTTGGGATAGGTCCCAACTAAATTCCTCACTTAAAAATAAAACTCAAAAAAATTTGAACTAAGGGGCGCCAAGGGCGCGACGCGCTCTTGTCGCAAACCCTACTGTTTTTTGCAGTTTCACTCGAAAAATTATTTTTCCATATGGGTGACCTAAAAATGGAAGGTGACCCTATTCCTACACAATTTTGCCTCTGAAAAGGAATCCAAAGTTGGATTTGCAAAATAACACACGAATTTTAAGATATTCAAGAAATACATCATAGGGTCTTTCCGAGCTACGTCGAGAGGTGTTATAAAGGGACTAGGTTGGGATATAGGAGCATATGGGCCTTTATTCTCAAGCTATATTTTTGACATTACAAAGGGATTAAAATTTTAGGGATTGTTTAGGTCCAGAGTGGGGGAATACACTAGGTAGGACTTTGAACTTCCTCAGAATGAGTGGGAAATAAGAGGCAGAGGAGAAGATGAACTAGGGTTTTCACTGTGTTTCTTCACTACCAACCACATGGATTTGAAGAATAGTATGTAACAAAGGTACTTACATGGTGAAAGTTTTTTCATCAATAACTTCAAGATTATGAGCAGAGAAGTTTGTAGACTCAGACATGATCAGTAGGAAGAAGAATTTAAAGAAGAGGCAAGAAGAAGAAGGGTTTGAAAGGGTTTCAAACTGAAATAAAGAAAAGAAGAGAAGAAAATGAAATGTATCAGGTCCCAAAAGTCACGTCCAATCAAATTAAAATGATGGGACAATGGTCAGAAAAAGGAAATAAGACACGTAGTAATTGCGTCGATTCTATGACAAATTCAAAATAGTAGTAAGAATGCTAACATTATGTGAGGACCAGGTCGCACCTTGTAGAATGAATGTGATTTCTTTGATCCTCCTACCTTTTCCTTCAATTATGGCCAAACCCTTGTGCATGTATACTTGCAATAGGTATATGGTTGAGTTTATTACAAATATGCATAACAAAAAATGAAGATACTTGCTTTCCAAATCATAATCAATAAGGGATTAAAAAGTGTGTATAATCATTGAGAGGCCTTAAACAACCCAATATTCAATTGATTTTTCTCAAACAATTCTTTACTTAGAGGTTTAGTGAACATATTGGCAATTTGGTCCTCAAACTTGCAAAATTGCATGCTGATGTTTCCATTCTTAACATTGTCTCTTAAGAAGTGATGTCTCACATCAATGTACTTGGTCCTTTTGTGTTGAATTGAATTTTTGGCCATGTTAATAGCACTGGTATAGTTGTACAAGAATGGGATTATATGAGTAATCACACCAAAATCCTTGAGTTGTTGTCTAATCCACAACAATTGTGCATAACATCAGGCAACTACCACATACTCAACTTCAACGGTTGAAAGAGCAACTGAGTTTTAATTTTTGGTTCCCCATGACACAAGACATGACCCTAAGAAGTGATCCATTCTAAAAATGTTCTTCCTATCAAACTGATACTCAGCATAGTCAGCATCTACATATCCTACCAATTCAAAAGAGTCACCTGCAAGATAGTATAGAACCAGGTCCCATATTTTCTTCAAGTACCTCAAAACTCTCTTAACAACTTTCAAATGTGACTCCTTAGATTTTCCTTGGAACCTTGCACACATACCAACACTGAATACAATATCATGATGACTAGTAGTTAAGAACAACAATGAACTAATGATGCCCCTATGCATGGTTTCATTTACTTAGGGACCAAGTTCATCCAAATTCAGCTTGGAGTTTGTGCCCATGGGAGTATCAATAAGCTTAGCATCCTCCATTTTTAACTTCTTCATCAACTCTTTGATGTATTTTTCTTGACATATAGAGGTTCCGTTAGAGGATTGTTTAATTTGCAAAGCTAGAAAGAAACTCAATTCTCCCATCATACTCATCTCAAATTCACTTCTCATGAGATTTGTAAATTCTTCACACAAAGAATTTGATATGGACCCAAAAATAATATCATCCACATAGACTTGAATTATGAGTAGATCTCTTCATCTTATCTTCAAGAATACAGTGTTGCCAATTTTCCCTCTTTTGAAACCGTTTTCAAGCAAGAACTTAGACAACCTCTCATACTATGCTCTTGGTGTTGGCTTGAGTCCATAAAGAGCCTTGACCAATTTTAGAACATGATTGGTACAGTCAGCATATTTAAAAGTATGAGATTGTTTGGAATATACTTGTTCTTTCAAGTATCCATTTAGGAATGCACTTTTGGAATCCATTTGAAATAACTTAAAACTCAAGAAGGCTGCAACAACTATGAGGATTTTTGTTGCCTCCATCCTTGCCAGAGGAGCAAAAGTCTCATCATAATCAATGCATTCTTCTTGGTTATACCCTTGAACCACCAATCATGACTTATTTCTGACAATAGTACCATGTTCATCAAGCTTATTCTCAAGGCTTCCAAACTCATTCTGTGACCCTCGATGGAATTTGGCTAAAAATGACCATGGGAGTGAGACACATAATCAGTCGTAATGACCTCATATGGAAATTTTGACTGTACCATTGAGTCCAAAATATTGAAGTTGGTAGGGTAGCATAGTCCATTTACATGCACAGGGTTTCAGAGGAATTTCGAGCACCTCGTCAAAATTTTCTAAATTGGAAAAACACAACATTTCAATTGATTTGTTGTGTAGGTGACCCAAGCCTTGCGAACGCAGGCTAGGGTCCATGATCACGGAGGTCAGGTCATGTGATCTTCACAAACGTGGGCCAGGGGCCATGATCACGGAGGTCAGGTCATGTGACCTTCACAAACGTGGGCCAGGGGCCATAATTTTGGAGGTCTAGTTTTTGTGACCTTTGCGAACATGGATCTGGTGTCGCGATCGTGGAGGTCAAATGAGTGGCCTATATAATTCAGTCTCGTTTCGTGATCAACACTTAGAGTAAATATTAGAGGGTCATAATTTGGTCATTTAGAGATCAAATTAGGTGATTCCAAGGTCTATTTCGCATGAAATTTCAAGGGGAACATTGCAATGGTGTTGGAATTCATTGTGGGTACTCCATTCGAGGTAAGTAATGCATTTTTATTATTGGTTTGGGTGATTTTGAGCTAAAATTTTAGGAGATTTTGGAGTTTGATTCAAAGGGCATTTTAGGGCCAAATTAAGTGATTCTTGAGCTAATTTTTGTGGAATTTCACAAGGAACGTGGTGGTAGGCTCGAGAATCTAATTAGAAACTAGGTTTGAGGTAAAAATCTATCTTTAGCTACTGCATTATGAATTTTCAAAATGGATTTTTGGATAATTTTTTAGGTATGGTAACTTGGGCATTCAGGGTTCATTTTAAGTGATTCTTAGGTCTAATTTTGGTGAAATTGTGCAAGGATCATCATAAGGTGGTTGATTTTGACTTTAGAGCTTCATTTCTTGTAATTTATTGCATATAGTTCCTGCCTTTTTTTCCATTCTAGCCTAAATTTTGAAATTTCATTGTGTGTCTATTTCTTGATATTTCTCAACCCCAAAATTAGTTTCTAATTAATAGTTGACCTTGGGATGTTGTTTTGGATAAGATTTTAGGTCAATTTCAGAAATTTTGTCGCAAGTCTCACATATTTTTGTTTTAGGCCTCAAAATTGGCCCATCTCCATTTTTTACAAATTTAGTGTCTAAACAATTGTAATAATATTTTGAATCTATTTTTAACAACGTGGTTCTGCTCATATTTGGTCAGTCTGAGCTTTTGCATAGTGACCTCGAGCCATTTGTGACTTATTGATACTTAGATTGGTTGTTGGATGAATTGTTTAATATTTATGTAGCTTTTCGAATTAAATGGATGATTATAACTATAAAAACAAATTTTTTGGTGAAGTCCTAGTAAATGGCCTCGGAGTTGAATTCTACCCATCAACTCCGGAGCAGCCAATTTATGTTAGAAGCATGGTTGACCCGAGACTTGGGGGTTGTGGTGTGAGTTTAACTGGGGAATTACAAAATTAGTTCAGAAATAAGTAAATAAGTGATTTTGGATAATAACTTAGGGAAATGAGCACAAAAGGGAATTCTAATGGTGCGGTCAGCTTCGGAACACCGAATTTAGTTAAGAATTACCTTTCGTTGGATGGCAGGGACTTTCGAATGCAATTTGACTCCCTCAGTTCTTTTAGTTAAAATTAGTCAGAATGAAGTGGGACCCTCATTTTATCGTAGCAAGCTTTGTTGGGAATTTTAGATGCACTGTTGGATCCAAAATATCAAAATCAGTATGGTTACATAGTTGGTTTGCAAAAATCGGACATTGGATAGGCCCAGGGGACCCCAAAGAGTGTTTGAAGGGAGTTGGTGCACTACAACAAATTAACCCTCCGCGATGGCCACATTTTTGGTGTGGCAAAGAGACAAAGCCCTGCATATGCGTGGCCAGACCCACGTTCGCAGAGGGTAGGTTTCCTTAGCCCTACGTTTGTGGAGCCATGTCGTGTTTGTGGAGGCCACAAATGAGGTGTTAGGCAGCTTTAAAAACTCAGCTTCGAGAAAAAAGATATAGAAACTTCATCCGGTGATAAATTTGACATTTTATATCCATTGTTAGCGATTCAAAAAGCTAAATTGTGTTGAATTTCATGAGGAACATCGTAGGAACCTCAAATTTCAGCTTTGGCATGTATTTTGAGGTAAAAATCATTATTTTGTTGTATGTTATATTGTAAATTGAAGGAAATTTTGAGTTGTGATATTTTGGTTGTTTCTTATCGAAATTGAGTAAAATTTGAGTATATATTATACTACTTTTTGAGACTTACATTGTGGTATATGCAGATTTTATTGGTTTGGTTGTATTTTTGAGTAATTTGATACAAAGGATGCTGAAGGTAAACTTTCTCCAATAAGAAATGTCACTCGATTTTTGGGTTGTTTCTTATTGTTCTGAGCCTCATTTTGAGCTTAATTTCTGGATATAGACTCGATGTGACATAGAGTTATTTTATGAGAGTTGATTTGGTATTTTAGGTGTGGGTCTCCTTTTCCACCATTTTAGTCGCAATTAATGTATTTTCCCTCATTTCTTAAGATATTACAGCCAAAACAATTATATTTATATTGTGATTCATGTTTTGACAATTGAGTGGCATTTGGAGGTGATCAGGAAAGGGTAAAGCTCACGAAAACTAATCCTGAGTGTGTGGATTCACCTTCTAGGTAGGCTAGGCTTTCCTTACCTCTAGACTAAGTTGAAATATGTGTTGGGTGCCTAAATAGTGTTGGGACTTACTAAGTTAAAAGTTATTCATGCTAGTTTGAAACTGTGTTTATTATCTGGACATTATAACTGCTATATCTATCATACGAGCTAGTTTTTAGTATTATTTGGGCTGCAAATGTGTCTGATAAGGATTGTAATGGGGAGATAGAGCATAACAGAGGTACGTTGAGCATTCGTGCTACTTATGTGTATATAATTGAATGTTTAAATACTAGTTTGACCTATTGGGCTCCATGATACTGATATCAATGTTATATCCAATGTGGCTCTGATTTCCCGTTAATTGTATTATGATTATATTCAATTAAAGGCTAAATGTAAACTTATGCCACATGGTTGATGCGTGTGCCTATCTAAAAGCTTGTTTACTAGTATAGGTGGTCTAGCACTAGTGATATGTAGATTTGAGAGGCTAATTATCAGTTATACTCCTGGCTAAACATTGAGACTCTGTGGTTATGATTCGATTGTTTTGGATGCTTGTTGTACTTGTTAGTTGGATTATCTATAGGTGTTCTGGATACTTGTAATTATGTTGGGTTGTGATGAACCTGTGAACGACTAGACCCAATCTTATATTGCTTCTATTGATACTTACATCTATTTGGTTGCTTGTATATCTGTTTGGGTTGACTAGTACTAGTAAACATGTTACTCTAGGAAGTTGATTATCTGATGTACTCCTGACTATGTACTGAGATTTTGTTGTTATGATTCTTTAAATATTGAGTTCTTGGTTACCTAATGATGGGTTGTGATCCTATTTGTGAGGTGTATGTTATGCTCTAGAGTGTAGCTAGATTATCGGTTGTTGTTGGGATGTTTGTTGCATTGGTCAGTTGGGTTGCCTACTAGTCTATCCTAGGGACTTGTTGCATTTATCAGTTGGACTGTCTATTATCATTTTGGTAACCTATTATACCTATCAGCAGGGTTGGCTATCATTGCTCTGAATATTTGGGAGACTTCAGGTTATTCGCTTTCTATGGGATTTAGCCTAGGCTTATGCCAATACTGCCCTAGATTCGCGTTGTTCTGGGACTATATATTACATGCACGCACAATATGAATTGAGAGGCACGAATCTTGGGAGACCATCTAAGTAGATAACTATTCCTAGGTCCGAGTCCTAGATGACTATTCTTGGGTTTGAGTCCCTAATGACTTTTCCTGTGGTCCGAGTTTCAAATGACTTTTTCAAGGTTCGTGGCCCAGTTGATTGATCCTGAGTTAGAGGCTCAATTAATTAATCCTGAATTAGAAGCTCAGTTGATTATTCCTGATTTAGAGGCTCAGTTGATTGTTCCTAGGTTAGAGACCTAGTTGATTGTCTGACCACTTGGCCCTGTCTGACCTCCTCGACCAGAGGCTAGGTCAAGAAGATTCCTAGTAAAGGTTGGGCATAGTTTTGGAGTTAGAGGCTCTACATGATGTTGTGTTTTGTACTAGTTGAGACCCCATACTATCTACTACTGATTCTTGCATTCCTTTACATATACACACCTTGATTGTGCATGGGTGTACCTTTTGAGCTTATGGGGGCTTGATTGGTATACAAGCATCGATACTAGGGCTTTACACCAATGTACAACACTATACCTTGATCGTGTGACAGTTGTGATATGGTTCTATTTGGGTTTCGTCAGTTAGTTCTAATGTACATTTCTTGGTCTTGCTCAATTAGGTGTTGCAGATACAAGTTGACACTCGACCCTCGGGTTCCATCGATTAGTACCATTGTGCGTTGCTTGAGTTCATTTAGTGGGGGTTCCATGCTTCTGCAGACATGCTTATCTTTTGACCTGGGTTCAGATTGCTAGCATTACAATATTTTACTACATTTGACCTT
This sequence comes from Solanum aculeatissimum, assembly GCA_038996855.1. NCBI lineage: Eukaryota > Viridiplantae > Streptophyta > Magnoliopsida > Solanales > Solanaceae > Solanum > Solanum aculeatissimum. The sequence continues at coordinate 44,244 of JBCEWC010000486.1, read as the reverse complement.
TCCATATTTATTATACTTCACTCAGTCGGTCGATAATGCCTATTAAGTGTTTTTCACTGGTACCCACCCCTACTTTTCTGCATCTAATTATGGTACAAGTCTAGGTACCAGGTATGATCGTTGATCTAGGAACGTGGTAACCGCTACAAGATACTTTTAGTGAGCACCGAGTAGTGTTTAGATATCCTACAATCTCCTTCTGGTTATTTGACCATCTTTTGTATTCAGACACTGGCCATGTATATTTATAATTTTGGCTTATGTGTGTAGGATGTTATTCTGGTTATGTATATATATGTATATTTTTATTTTGAGTCTATAGCTGTACAGGTGACTTTCAGGTTCTAAGGTAGATTGTATCTTTAGCTTTTATTGGTTATTGTTAGCTATTGTTATGCTTGGCTATTAGGACAGGTATCATGGTTACCTGTAGGTGGGATCTAACAAGCACTATCATGACCTAAAAAGTCGGGTCGTGACATATTGATATCAAATCTTTAGGTTCATTGGCCTCATCTGTATAGAGCTACCATCTAGTAGAGTCATGTGGATGGGTGTAGAGGCATCTGTAACTTATCTTCGGGAGGCTATGGGTTTTTTAGAAACTCCTTGTTATTGATTCGAATCATGACAATTATGGCCACTATGAATTTTTGGTTATTTCTTTTGGTATGACTATTGCCCTTGTTGCTTTCATAGATCTAATGATTTGAGTGTTTAAGTTGTACTTGGATTCGTTTGTTATAGTCTTCATTGATGATATTTTGGTATACTCATCGAGCCGAGAATAACATGCCCACCATCTCCTAATTGTGCTATAGACACTCAGGGATCAAAGGTTATATGCTAAATTTTCGAAGTGTGAGTTCTGGCTGGAGTCTCTGACTTTCCTAGGGCATGTGGTGTCCAAAGAGAGTATTATGGTAGATTCGGTGAAAAATGAAGCGATCCATGGTTGGCCTAGGCCCACTTCTGTGATAAAGGTTAGGAGTTTTGTTGGCTTAGTAGGGTACTACAGATGGGTTGTTGTACCTCTGAGTAATTAAGATAGCCAAAATTGTTATTTTACATACTGAGCATGCCTATGATGAATATATTCACTTCCTACTGTGAGTACAAGGTTAAAGTCCATATGTGATTAGGGTTAAAGTCCATATATGCTTCGAGTTGAAGCCTCGATGTGTTCTAAGGTGGGTGACAGAGTATGTTTGAGAGTATTACCCTAGAAAGAGGTAATGTGGTTTGGTCGACGGGGTAAACTTAGCCCTTGACATATCGGACCATTCGAGATTTTGAGATAAGTTGGGCTAATTGTATACGAGTTAGCTCTGCCTCCAGCATATTCTGCTATACACCTAGTCTTTCATATATCAGTGTTGTACCATTATATTCTCAACAGTTCACATGTGCTTCAGTTTGATTCAGTTGAATTAGATGAGAATCTGACATTTGTTGAGGGGGCGGTACCTATTCTAGCTAAAGATATTAGGTAGTTATGCTCCAAGATTATGCCGGTGGTTAAGGTTCAGTGGTGTCATCGACTGACCGAGGAGGATACCAGGGAGTTGGAAACGGACATGCGAGAGTAGTACCCCAACTTATTTGAATCATCGAGTATGTCTTATCTTTACTTTCATGGACAAAATCTCTTTTAGTGGGGGATGTTGTAATGATCTTCCTGGTCATTCAAGTGGTTTCACACATATTCAGTCAGTCTGAGCTTTTGCATAGTAACCTCGAGCCATTTATGAATTATTGACACTGTAAGTTTGGTTGTTGGGTGAATCATTTGAGATTTATACAACTTTTCGAGTTAAATGGATGTTTATAACTATAAAATGAGTTTTCTGGTAAAGTCCTAGTAAACAGCCTCAGAGTGGAATTTTGACGGTTCCATTAGCACTAAAGTAGCCAATTTAGGCTAGGAGCACGGTTGGCCTGAGACTTGGGGGTTTTGATATGAGTTTAAATAGGGAATTGCAAAATTAGTTCAGAAATAAGCCAAAAAGTGATTTTTGATGATAACCTAGGAAAATGAGCCTAGAAGGGAGTTCTAATGGCGCGATCAGCTCTGGAACGTCAAATTTAGTCTAGAATGACCTTTTGTTGGATGGCGGGGACTTTCGAATGCATTTTGACCCCTTATTTCTTTTAGTTAAAATTAGCCAGAAAGAGTGGGACCCTTATTTTATCCTAGCAAGCTCCATTGGGTATTTCGGTCACATCTTTAGATCCACAATATCGAAATCAATATAGTTACATAGTTGGTTTGCAAAAAATGGACATCGGATGGGCCCGAGGCACCCCGAAAAGTGTTTGAAGGGAGTTGGTGCACTGCAGCAAATTAACCCACCATGTTTACAAAGGTATGGCTGCTTTCGTGAAGTGGTATGGAGGCAAAGCCCCGCGTTCGCAGAGGGCAGACCACTTAAGCCCCGCATTCACGAAGCCATGCTTACGTTAGCGGAGGCCACAAGTAAGGTGATGGGCAACTTTAAAAACTCAGCTTCGCAAAGGAAGATATGGAAACTTCATCCCGCAATAACTTTGCCATTTTATATCTATTTTTAGCAATTCAAAAGGCTAAATTGTGCAAAATTTCGTGAGGAATATTGTAGGGACCTCAAATTTCAGCTTTGGGGAACATTTTGAGGTAAAACAATACTATTTTTGCTGAATGTTATATCGTAAATTGCCAAAAATTTTAAGTTGCGATATCTCGGTCGTTTCTTATTGGAATTGAGTAAAATTTGGGTCTAAATTGTACTACTTTTTGAGACTTACACCATGGTATATGAGAATTCTATTGGTTTTGTCGTACTTTAGAGTAATTTGATACAAAGGCTGCTTCAATGTAAACATTTTTCGATAAAAAATATCACTCGATTTTTTTGTTGTTTCTTATTGTTTTGAGCCTTATTTTAAGCTCAATTTTTGGCTATAGACTCGGGGTTACATAGAGGTCATTTTACCAGGGTTGGTTCAGTATTTCAAATGTAGGCCCCATTTTTTTCCATTTTAGTCTTAATTAACATATTTTCTCTTGTTTCTTGAGCTATTATAGTCAAAATAGTCATACTTTTATTGTGATTCACATTTTGAAAGCTAAGCAACATTTGGAGGTGATCGGGAAGGATAGAGCTCATGTGGACTAATCCAGAGTACATGAATTCGCCTTTCAAGTAGGCTAGGTTTTTCTTACCTCTAGATTGTGCTGAAATATGTATTGAGTGCTTGAATAGTGTTGGGACTTACTGAGTTAAAGGCTATTCATGCTAGTTTGAAACTTTGTTTATTTTTTGGACACTGTAACTACTATATCTGTTATACGAGCTGGTTTTTAGTATTGTTTGGGATATAAATGCATTTGATAAGGATTGTAAAGGCAAGATAGAGCATGGTAGGGGTACATTGAGCATTGGTGCTACTTGTATGTATATAGTTGATTGTTTAAATAATGGTTTGACTTGTTGATCTCCTCGATACTAATACCAATGTTATAGCTGGTGTAGCTCCAATTGCCTATTACTTATATTATGATTATATCTGATTAAAGACTAAATGTAAACTTATTCCACGTGTTTGATGTGTATACCTATCTAAATACTTGTCTACCAGTATAGGTGGTATAGCACTAGTGATAGCTTATACATGTGACACCAATCCTTGGGATGATTGTAGTGTTTTCTTCCGCTTATCCATATTGTTATACTGTTTATCTTCCTCTTTATCTATTATTGTTAAATTGTTGGATTTTGGGCTAACTAACCTTGGTAGGATATGTGAGTGTCATCACACCCGGATTTTTGGATTGTGACAATTTGAGATTGATATAGATATTATGATGAGGTTGGAATTAATTGTGAATACTTGTGTACTTGTGAGTTACTTGGCTTCGATTGTTGAAATATATGATTCATATAGACATCTTGTATATTCTATTTTCATGAGCATGACTATTGTGCTATTATGATGTGCTTGCTTAATGATCCATTGATAATAAAAAGCCGAAGGAAAATGGTTCCGACTAGAGAAAAAGAAAAGAAAGAAGTGAAAAGTCAGAGGGAAATGGTTTCGGTTAAATATGAAAGTAAATGCCAAAGAGAAATGATTTCGACGGATACATGATCCATGTGAGGCCCCCACGGGTTTCGGTCTGAGGTTATCAGCGGATGTGTATCGCAAGACAAACATGTATCATGACTATTTGGCATTGCATCACATTATTACATCTCATAGCATTCACTACATCCCATATCACTACATTTTCCATTATTACATAAATTATTTATGAGACTGGATATCTATTGTATCATTTGACTTGTGTATTAGTTAAACATTTTGAGATATGATGTTATGTGATGAGTATACCTATATCCGTGTGATTGTTATGTTGTATATATATTGTGCTGAGACTTTTCTGAGTGCAGATTTGTAGTTCGGCATTATGTGGTTGGGTGTTAAGGAGTACATGTGTTCTTCATTGCTTTACTTTAGGTTAGTTTTCATTTGCTGAGTACCGTGTGTTTGGTCCTCACCCATTGCAATATTTTTGTAGGTTGTGAGCCTGGTCTCTCGTATTAAACTCTCTAGATTTTAGATCAAACTTTGGTATCTTTCGAGAGGTAGCTGCTTGTCCCTTAGCTTTGGTATCTTTCGAGAGGTAGTTGTTTGTCCCTTTGACAGACCTTCAAAGATTCTATTTTATGTTATGTTTGTCCCTTTGGTAGACCTTCGAAGATTCTATTTTATGTTATGTTCTATTTGAGGATTAAATATTGAGACTTGTATTTTCATTTGAGTACTTTTCATTATTAGAACCTTGTACATGTGACACTAGTTCCGGGAGAATTGTAGTTTTTCTTTCTCTATGTTATCTATCTTATTAGACTGTTTATCTTGCGCTTCTATTATTATGTAAAGTTATTTAGGTTTTGGGCTAACTCGCCTTTGTGGGTTAGGTGAGTACCATCACACCCAAATTTCGGATCGTGACATTCAATTACCAGGTGCCTTTCCAAACATATCCTAAATAAATTTATAAGAAGTCTAAAATCAAGGAACACAATTCAAATACCCAAGATTGAGGGTAAGAATATTAACTTCTTCTTATATTTAATTCATTATATTTAAATCTCTTTAGTGAAAATGTTGATTTTTCTTTATTTTTTCTTATATTTAATTCTTTATATTCGCAATCTCCTTCATAAAAATAATAACTCTTCCGTTAACACATACCAACTTCCATTAGCTTTGGAGCAAAACTATAAATTTTAGTTAGTTTAAAGAAAAGTTAAGCGCGTTAAATCATAATTTTTTCTAGTAATTTGACTAATAATTAAATCTTTATTGGAGTAAGTTATTTGCACATGCTAAAGCCAATATAACATGACCTTCTAGATGATTTATATTATCTTCCATGACCAATGACAATTGAAAAGTCTACTTTCTTCTCATAATATACAATTAAATTGCCTTAATAGTCCTTTATCTTAAATTAGTATCCGGGGTGGTTCAGTTGTCAATTAGAGTTATGCATTTATTATATTAAAATAATAATAATTAATAATGAAGTAATATACTTTTTTTGAATATTAGATGTGTATTTTTTATTTTATATCATGATTAAGAAATTAGTAGATTGACCAATTTATTTTGTCCTTTGTTCACATTAATTAACCTCTTGAAAAAAGAAATTTTGAATTTTTAAAATTTGTTCAAACTTTCAAAAGCCATTTTAATTGTAGGGGTAAAATAGAATAAAGTTCATTAATTTTACCCTAATTTAATAAGTGATCAAGTAATATGAGATAAATATTTATAGTAAGATGATCATCTAATATGGAACGGAGGGAGTAATTATTTATAATGAATTTCTATACTTCTTTTTTTTTTTTTAAAAAAAAAGATCTACTTTTCTTCTTAGTTTGTTTAAAAAATGATTTTTTCTTTTTTTGACAACACTTTAATTTCAACTTTTCACCTGACATGTTTAAGTGTCTGTTTGGATTAGCTTATTGTAGATATTTTTAAGTCAAAATAGTTTTTAAACAGTTTTGAAGTGTTCGAATAAAGTTAAAAAGTTCTTATAAGTATTTATTTTGAAGGCAAAACAACAAAAACAAGTCATAAATCCATCTAAACAGGTTCTAAGATCACAAAATTAAATAATATTTTGGTACGTTTGACACAATTTTAATTTAAGATTACAATATTGAAAAGTTTTCTTTCTTTATTTAAATTGTATGTCATATCAAATTAGATCATTCCTTTTGAAATAAAAGAAGATTATTTTATATTTATATATTAGTTATGAAGAGATTAATTATACATATATTAATCATTTTACATAAAATATCTCCAAAATAATATTTCCTATACATGATTACTTATTTCCTATCTATGTATTGAATATGATATAAGTATATATTAAAATTGATCCCTTCATTTTAAAAAGAATAGCCTACTTTTTTCTATAGTTTATTTAATATCATTTTTTGATTTTTGACAATACTTAATTTTAAGCTTCCTCGTGATACGGAAGGTTAGGAGATTAAAAAGTATTTTGACATATTTAATATAATTTTAATTTAAATTATTGTTTTTTGAAATAAAAAAAATATATGAATAAATTAGTTTCTTATCCGACAAACAAATGACGGTGTTGAAATTTTCCCAGCTTGACCACTTTCAAGTCATCTAACTCGGTTTCGATAATCTCCATGTTATCCTTCTTCCTTAGTATTTCACTTTATCATCCTCCCATGGATTCCACTTCACATACTTGGAATCCATAAACCCTAAACAGTTTCTCAAGAAAATTCACACCATATTAGTTACAGAAACCCATTTTTTTGGGTGTATTTTTGTTAAGAGATATTATGTATAGATCGGGAGCTGTAATGGCATGGAACGTGTTCAGATTCTGTACTGCCTTGCGAGGGCTTGGTTCGATCATGATCCTTTTGGTTCTGGGTGTTGTTGGAGTTACCTATTACGCCGTCGTTTTAACCAACTATGGTCCCTCCCTTGCCACTAGTGGTGGTTTCCTTGATGTCCTCATCACTCTTGCAGTACTTGTCTTATTCCATTGTCTGGTAATTTTCTCTCAAATTCTGTGTTTGAAGGCTTTGATTGTAAAATTTGATGATTTATTGATGTTTGATCTATTTCCATCTTTGCAAAATTTCTTAATTGGCGTTTTTATGGGTGGTTCAAACCTAGGGGGAGTTATTGGCTATCTTGGCTTCTATAGTAGAATCAGTTGGGGGAATGTGAGAGGTGGTGGTTGTTTAACTTACGGTGGATGTCAGCGGTTTGAGTAAGCTTATGTGAACTTAGCCGATACAAAGCTTTTTGATAGAGCCTAATTCTTTCAATTCGGGGGTTTGACAGTTGCTAGTCTTACTTTCATGGAGTGGTAGAGAAATTGAGAGATTTGATATCCTCCTGCTTAGCCAGTATTTATGATAGAACCCAATTCTTCCAATTTGGGGCCCGAGAGTTGCTAGTCTTACTTCCATGGAATGGTGTAAAGTGAATTTGGGAGAAGTTTGACATCCAGTGATGACAATCATAGGGAATTGTTAAAGTTGGAGCTTGGGAAGTCGAAAATAATTTTTTTTCAGTCATCCCTAATTTGAATCCTGTGGATAATGTGCTTGTATAAGATGTATTTAAGTTTTGGTGCTTATTGTCTTATTCTACTGGGAGGTATTGACAAGGGTTAAATGTTTGTGCCAACTGATAATGTCTTCAATATTAAGTAGACGGATCACCAGAGAATTGTAGAAAGAAAAGTTAAGTTCATCTTATTATCGAGTTCTGTTTCAGTGCTGAGTTGAGACTCTGGATGGATTAGAAGTTATACTGAGGCTCCATTTGTTTGCATTTTATGAAGGTTTGAATTTAATGGTTTAGAGGCCCCATTTGTTTGCATTTAATGGAGGTCTAAATTTAATGGTTTAGACATTAGACCATTTAGCATATTTGTTTTCATTTAGATTTGAAGCACTTAATTAGTCTGAATACGTCTTGATCATTAAGATCTAAAACTTAGTCTTAATATCATTAAGAGGTATTCTTGTGTGGATAGTATTGACCATCACTATATCTACAATCACCAAGAACCACCACTAACCACCTCTGTCATTACAACCACCATCATCATCACCACCATTATCGCCATTTATCACTTACTGCCTCTACCATTACAACCACTCACTAACCAATACTGTTAATTGGCATCACATTAACTCCTTCGATAATTATATCCATTGTCAGTGCTACCCCTCTAGATCCACCACTACTGTCAATTCTTACTCCCAACATACTCTACCATCATAACTAGCATTGTCGCCAACTGCCATCATACATTCTTCGGTCACTATTGCCACTACCTCCACCAATACTATTAGCCACTACCATCACTATGATCAATCTCCACTACCAACCACCTGCATAATCATAACTAGCACCGGTGCCAACTACTACAAACACATCATTAACCACCAGACATTTTTTAGTCACCACCGTCAACTATTAAGATCAACCAACTTCACCATTATTATTGCCAACACCACTACCAATAGCGACCGTTATGATAGTCACTAGAACACTAATCACCTACACCCTCACAACTATCACCGCCATCATTAATAGTCACTAACAACAACTATTACCATCACCGCTATCGTTACAAACTATCTCCACCATCACTAATAAGCATAAGTGTTTTATTTTTTAATCAAATAATGATTTTATTTTGTTTTGTTTTAATTGTTTCTATTTAAATTGTATTTTTATTATGTAGACACAAATAAAATTATGTTCATTAAGATATTGAAAACAAACAACTTTAATCATTCAGTGTTTAGACCGTTCACATCTTGAGACAACACCTTAATCATTCCAGTGTGCATTTGAATTCAGACGTCTAAATCTTATTGAAATCAAATGAGGCCTAAGTAGCTAAAAGTACATATTTGTGATGGTTGCAGTTGGTGATGCTTCTGTGGTGTTACTTTTCTGTTGTTTTTACTGATCCTGGTAGTGTGCCTCCAAATTGGAGGCCAGAGTTGGATGAAGAAATAGGGGAAGCTGATCCGTTAACCACATCAGAATTTGGGGCTTCGCCTGCTGACTCGGGGAAACCCAGAATACGTTTTTGTAGAAAGTGCAACCAGTTAAAACCTCCTCGGTGCCATCACTGTTCTGTTTGTGAGTTCTTGTTTTGTTCACCTAAATGATGATTTTGGTTAAAGTTTTTCATTCGAGATTGAGTTGTGTCTGCTTCCCTGTTTTAGGTGGAAGGTGTGTGCTAAAGATGGACCATCATTGTGTGTGGGTTGTCAACTGCGTTGGAGCATTAAACTACAAGTATTTCCTTCTCTTCTTGGTAAGTTATCATGATTCTTGAATTTTCAGTAGTATTGGCTGTTAGATACTGACCATACTTGTAGCCTCAAGAGACGATGATAAGTGTGGGTGAAAATGATTTATTTTCTTGGCTTTTCTGGTTTAATAGCTGGCTGCCCTGGTGGTTGGATTTCTATCCAATAACAAGAAACATCAGCAGGCTATAAACAACAACAACTAACGCCTCAATTCCGAGCAAGTTAGGATCGCTTCATAAATCCTCACTATTGATATTGCTTCATTTATGCTCATCGCAGTTCAACATTATATAAAATAAAATGCCCTAGACGTTAATCTACATTTACTACTAGCTTATAAATCTCTTACAGGACTAAATGTCTCTAGAAAAAGTTGGACCTAAAGTAAACTAACATTACTAAAACTTGGACCCATTTGGACATGCAATATGAAATCAGATTGATATGAAGTTGAAGTTTTTCTGGATATACAATTTAGATTTTTTAGTTGAAGTTTTTCTGGATATACAATTTAGATTTTTTAAGTTGTATTTTTTCTCATTAGTATGAAAGTCCCACAAGTTGTGAAAATTATCAAAAATTTTCAATTCTTATATAATCTTACCAAATGAGCATACCATAGTTCATATACAAGATATTGTAATATCCTAAGCCACTTGATTGATAAATCACATATCTTCGTGTTTCTTTTATAAATAACTGATTGCATTTGCAAACATTTAAATAGCACGATTTTATAAAGATCTACTAGTCAACATTAGTAGTAGCTATTTTTTAATATAATCTTTTCACATGAAATGGACAATTTCTTCACGTCAAACATGAGTCCTTTTTTTTTTTTTTAATTTATATTATAAAATTTAGAATGATGGGTCTTTTTCTACAACATATAAATGAATGAGTCAAGTTTTACATATGAAAAAAATTTTAAAATCATGATTTGGAATCCCAAATCATGCTTTTTTGGAGAATTTGTGATTTGAGATCACGATCTCGAATCGCATCTCCAAATGCGGATTTGAAATCATGACTTCGTATCGCATGTCCAAATCCAAGCTTAATACTAACCAACCAGTATAGCCCATAAAGACCTTTTTCTTTGATCGAGTCATAATTTTCGCTAGGTCTTCATGGATTTGAATAAATTATAGATCTTTGGTGATAACTTCTTTTTATGTGATTTTAGGTCTATCTTGTCCCTTTAAGCATCTTTACTCACATGGTTTCTTACCTAGTAGTGTATCTGGAGGTGGAGAGGTAGAGGCAGGATATGAAAGAACTGTTTCAAGCGCTCGTTTCTCATCTTATCCTTAATATGTGCCTTCTTGCACCTTCTGTGATTGTGATCACTTTTAATCTTGTCTAATTTTCTATGATAACACATCCATTACACATCTATGTGAAACTCATCTTGGGATACTTCTACTTATTCTAAAGGGTAAATACCTAACCTCCCTAAACTAGTCCCTGATTTCCAAAAAGATATTTAGAAGTATGCAGGGGTCCTAGTAAGCTAGTGCCCCCGAACTTCAGGCGAGTAGCTTTTCGCAACATTTTCTGTCAACTGTCAGCTTGTTCAGCTGACCACATAGGATTCCTATCACCCGTTCATTCCCGATGGCAATTACAGTCTCTTTCTTAAGGTCAGGCTACTACTTCCAAGTGATATTATTATCCTCTTTCTCGACCACCTAGCGTAGAATGTATGTTACTCTTACGAAGTGTGAGAAGAGAAAACAAGATTACATTTTTTATTTGGAACATTTCTTAAATGTATTTTATTTTTCCCTCTGTTTTAATTTGTGTCTCACTTTCTCTTCCAGTTTGTTTAAAAAAGAATGCCATTTCTGTTTGTTGTAACTCTTTAATTCCAATATCCCATATCTTATGTTTAACAGTACAGGACTTGAAGGACATTTTGGTATCTTACCCACCATTTTAGGTTAAAATCACAAATTTAAAAGTTTCTCATATTTTCTTAAACTCTTTGCCCGGTCAGACACATAAAATGAAACAGAGGGAATGCTTGTTTTCTTTTTACTTTTCTTCTCTGTTCTTCGAAGTGACTTTCCTCAGGTCTTTCCTTTTCTGTTTCTCTTTCTTCTCTTTTGCCATTTTCCTTTTTGTGTCTTCTTTTCTGTTCTTTTGAATTGAGTCTAAGTCTCCTCTATTCTCTTTTCTTAAACAAAATCTTCTAATGATGCCTGAGTTGCTGTAACATCCCACTACATCAATGCTTTTTTCCTGTTGTTTTTCCTCCTGGTACAAGCCATCAGGGCTTCCCCTCAAGTTATGGCCTATTAGCTTCCCTCTTAGGTCTCTTAAATTGTTCAAAGGATACATAAGCAAACTATATACTTTTTAAATAATATTTCCTCCTTTTCATTTTATGTGTGATAGTTTAATTAGTTATGAAGTTTAAGAATGTAAATAAGACTTTTGGATCTTGTGGTCTTAGATGAGTAAAGGTGTATATAGCATGCCAAAAAAGTACACTTTGAATGTAGTGCCCTTAATCATCTCATTTCATTCTTATGAGGGAGTGTTGCTAGGATAAAATGAGAATGTTGGAATGAAAAACTTAATAAAGATAGAAAGATAATATTTTTTTTTCTACCATACTAAATAGGAAGGTAAAGACATAATTTACATGGAGTGAGTACAACATTATATTGATGTATTTTTGACTTAAAAGTCTCTTCACCTATGTTGCTCGGACTCTTCAAAAATTTCAATGGGTGCGTGTCGGATTCTCTAAAAATAGTGTATTTTTGGATAATCTGACATGGGTGCAGCATCGAAAGTGCAGAGTCCATGCAACTTAGCTCTTCACTAGGTATTTGTCTTAAAAGTCTCCTATGTTATTAATTTAAAAAAAATTAAAGTTCCCTATGTTATTGCTTCTATATCAAGTAGAGCAGCAACAACAACAACATATTCAGTGGAAACCCACAAGTGAGGTCTGGGGAGGGTAAAAATGTACGTAGACCTTACCACTACCTCATAGAGGTAGAGCCTCTTCCGGGACACCCTCGTTTCAAAAACCCATAAGCAGAATAAACTAGATACGGAAAAAAGGAAAAGGAAAAGTAAACAAGGAGGAACCGACTATAATGAAAGCAAATGATAGAATGTAAATACAATAAAATTAACAAATATAAGACAGGTAATGACACCACAGGATATAAAGACACGACTAATTCTACTACCCTACTATATCCCAAGACCAGACATTAACCTAACCCTACTAGTTTACTAGTATGCTACTCTAATGCGCGACCTCCACACCTTTCTATTTAAGGTCATGTCTCATATCTTGTCTGATCACCTCCCTCCAATACTTCTTCGGTCTACCTCTATTCCTCCGTGTAGCCCCTAAATTCAACCTCTCGCACCTTCTAATAGGAGCATTGGTAATTCTTCTCTGCACATGACCAAACAATCGCAGTCTCGCTTCCCTCATCTCGTCAGCCACAGGGGTCACCTCTAACTTCTCCCGAATGGTCTCATTCCCAACATTGAATTTGCACTCCAAGTATTTTGTTTTGATTCTGCTCAGTTTGAACCCTTTGGATTACAAAACATGTCTCCAAACCTCCAATCTATCATTAACTTTAGCCCGAGTCTCATCAATCAATGCTATGTCATCCGCAAAAAGCAAACACCATGGAACCTCTTCTTGAATAGACCGTGTTAGCTCATCCATCACTAAGGCAAAAAGAAAAAGGCTCAACACAGATCTTTGATGAAGTCCCATCTCAACAGGAAAATACTCTGAGTCTCCTCCCATCGTTCTTACTCGAGTTTTGGCTCCGTCATACATGTCCTTAATCACTTTAATATATGCCATTGGGCTTTCTCAAAAAAAAAACAAACACTTTCTCAAAATATGTCATTAGGACACCTTTCACCTCTAGACATCTCCATAGGACATCCCTCAGGACTTTGTCATAGGCCTTCTCGAGAGCCCTTCTTTCTTTCCCTATATTTCTCCACTAATCTCCGAACAAGATGAATTGCTTCAATAGTCGACCGCCCTGGAATGAATCCAAACTGATTCTCTGAAATAGTCACTCCTTTTCTCACCCTCATCTCCACCGCTCTCTTCCAGACCTTCATAGTGTGGCTTAACAACTTGATACCCCAGTAATTGTTACAGTTTTGAATATCACCCTTGTTCTTGTACAATGGAACCATTGTACTCCTCCATTCATCGGGCATCTTCACAGTCTTCATAATAGCATTGAACAGTCTAGTCAACCACTCTATACCATCCTTGACCATGCTCTTTCAAAAATTCATCGGAATCTCATCGGGTCCGATCGCCCTCCCTCTCTTCATCCTACTAATAACACGTCTAACCTCCTCAACTCTAAAACGCCTGCAATAACCAAAATCTCGGTGACTATCAGAGTGTGCCAACTCACCCAGCTCAATATCTCTATCCCCTTTTTCGTTTAAGAGTTTATGAAGTGGAGCGATTTTGATATTTATATATATCACATTCTGTCTTATTGTATTTTTTTTTTCAGTTCTTTTGATTTTTTTTGGGGGTGGGTGGGTGGGTATCACACTTGGTTTTGTTGCTTTAGAAATCATATGCACACACGGAACCTTAGCAAGCCATCATTATCTCCTACGTACAATTAGAGGCATGATCAATATTTTTAGTTTATGGATTCTAGATCACATTTTATTTTGCTTGGTAGGTTCTGAATAAATTATCTAATACATACTGAATGATTTTTAACACAAAATACAGGGTTTGAGTCAAAGCTTCAGGTTATACCGAACTGTAGCTAGTACTGTGGCTCCGCCACTGTGTGCAATCATAATAGGAGTTTCTTGAATGACGTGCTCCTCCTGAAGACATGCTTTTAGTCATACAAGTGCCAATAATAAACATCAACTGGGATATTAGCACTATCTTTGCATGCAGCATCTGAACGATTATAGTGATAATTGTTTGCGAGGAACTTATTCTAATGTTGTTTCCTATAACCTTGTCATTTTCCTAAATTCTTCTGGCTATTTCTGTGAGTGTGCAATGCAGTTTTCCTTGAGTATTGCAATATAGTTCATATTGAGAATTTCTCTTTTTCTGTATTCTTTCTCCCTGTTGGTGCCTGTCAATTGATGTTTGTATGCATCGCCATGCATGTAAGGATACTTAGCAAAAATTGTCCTGGCACTTTATTTTAATGACTATCTTTTCCTCAACTAATTAACACCTTCTCTTCCTGCAGTTCTATACATTTCTTGAGACTACTGTTGTCACTCTATCATTACTGCCACAATTTATTGCATTCTTCAGTGAGGGAGAGATACCTGGGACTCCGGGCACTCTTGCGACTACTTTTCTAGCTTTTGGTATGGTTTGGGGATCTTGGTGAACTTGCTACCTATGATTTCTTTTTGAGACACTGGTTTTCTTAATTTTTCCACATTTCTTGTGCAACGCAGTCTTGAACCTTGCTTTTGCTTTGAGTGTTTTGGGGTTTCTGATTATGCACATATCATTGGTGTCTGCTAATACCACGACCATTGAGGTACTCCATTTTTTCTTATTCCTCGAGTTGAATGTTAAGTGGTTTTGTTTTTATGAAATGCCTAATAATCTGAAACATCATTGATGCTGTGCAAACAGCTATTTAGCCTTGAGACAACCAGTTTATAGAACATTTCTCTCGTGGTCTTCGGCTTTGGAAAAGTATATTTCTTTTCTGTGCACATTTAAAGGCTTGTCTTACTTTCAGGCATATGAGAAGAAGACCAGTCCTAAATGGCGTTATGATCTTGGTCGGAAGAGGAACTTTGAACAGGTTAGATTATTGCACAAGATTGCCTTATTTATTTCTAATTTTTAGGTATGAATCTTATAATTAAGTACCAGATTCATGGGGATGATTTGGAAGTTATGGTTTGAATGTGAAACAACAACAAAAAATTAGTTAGATAAGGAAGAGAACTTCCAATTGCTACTGGCACTCAAAGTTTATTTTGAGGTATAAATACTTGGAAGCTAATTTAAATCCCCATGGGAAACTTCATGGTAGTAGAGAATGAGGAAATGGGGAAGCATCATTTAAAGAGGGTGGAGAAGAGCAAATAATGTGGACACAATATGCCATGTACATAGGACCTTGATATCAGGCACAATTTTGAAAAATGACTGACATCTCATAGCATTGATAAATTGAAAAATGTTGTTTCATGATTGAATATAATAGTAGAATAGTGGGTAGAAAAAAATAGTTGTAATTTCTGTTGCTTTATCTTTACTTTCTGTTTTTACCCTTTTTTAGAGTCTTGTATATGCTTTCATCCTCTTTATTATGATTGAAGAAGCATACATTAAACATTCATATTAGATGTGACTTTTCTTGTTACAGTATTTGCAGTTATTTTATGAAATAAATAAAATGAGAAATGTTTGGTAGGAGCAATACATTCCAACAGAATGATGTGTTTGCTACCTCTGCACCACTTTACCATTGTATCTTTTTCACTTTTTATATGACTTTGTCCAGTTTACTTTGGTCAACTTATTAATTTTTGGTTTATTATTGATTATTGGTGTACTTGTCCTTTTAAGTAATTCTTTTATCTTTAGAACTATAGGAACAACACTAATAAATCCAATTTTGTATGAAATGTCTGAAAATCATAAAAGAAATGAAATAGGTTGTAATCAATTTTTTTTACTTGATTGGTAAAGCTTGAACAGTAACTGGGCTAGTAGAATAGGGGGAAGGGGGTATAAAAACCCATTTGTTTCTTTAAAAAAAAAACAATTTTCAATTTGTTTTGGAGAATCCGAGAAGACAATTTTTAGTTCGTATTATCATACTTTGCTTTTAGCATATTGACTGTTCAAGTAGGTATTTTCGATGATTATGTGAAACATCTTGAGTAGGCTTTATATTGAGGTGAATATGCTTTGACTTATTCAAACAAAAAGTAAGCAAATCACATGGTGTTGGTGCTTTGGATTTACTAAAATGTTGTTTCTTCTTAATGCTCACTCAGCTTGGAGGGGATATTAGAACTAATATAACAGTGTGTTCGACATTCTTTTCTATTTAACAAGGAGGCTCTTAATCTGATAACAAGGTTTTCTATAGTAACCATTGAGGTTTTCAAAACATCGAGTATTACCTTCATATGATGAATACACAAATAGAACCCTGCACCATATACTGAAGACATTCAGCTGCTACTTCACTGATTCTCTTATCTTTAGTTCCGCTTCCAATAGACCACCTAGATGTCTACTCAGCTGTGGCCCCTGGTTCCATTCGCATACCCAGCCATTTGCAACTTAATGTGGTCCTTCATTTTTCTGTGTACAATTTACTTTGGCAAACATTGTTGAAGCAATATGACATTGTAGGGCAACTTTATATTAATCCTTCACAATTACACTGAACCTATTAAAAAGTTGGATGTACTGGCTAGATCTATACACATGATATTTGTAGACCATTTCCGTTCTCCGATGCTGCTCTATGTCTACTCTCCCTGGTGTTCCCAAAACCCTTACCACGCTGTTCAAATTCAAATTTCTATGTTACTTCATCTTCAATGCCCTTGTTCCTGCAGTGTTTTAACTTTATTCTCAGAATCCATGTGGGGTCTCACCATGCCTACTAGCAACATCAAAAATTCTCCAAGCCAACATACTAGTATGCTGTCTTTGGTTCTTCACTGCTACAAGGTTTACAAAGAACCTAACAAGGAATAGAATATCAAATCACAAACTTATTGGAAGTTTTTATCTTAAAAGGAGTACAGCTGTGGTGGTACCTTTTGCTATTTTGCTTATTTAAATGAATAAACTTGAGAAAATCCAGTTAAATATTAGTGGTTAATACACTGCTGGCCTGCTGTATTAGACCCAGTGTCAAAACTGTACTACCCAGTAAACTTGGGAGTACTTTCTCAAGTTTACTTGTGAAAACTTATTAAGGCACCATTAGGATTGGACTGCAAAAACTAGTTCTGAATATGAAACCTAATTACCTTTACTTGTCTTGCCTATGTCATGTTACAAGTCGTGTTAGATCTGTTTTATTTTCGTAAGAAATTTTAGGTCCCTTTCAATTTACCATGTTAAGGTTGTATTACATGAATCAGGTGTTTGGTTTGGACAAGCGGTATTGGTTCATTCCTGCGTACTCTGAAGAAGATTTAAGACGGATACCTGCTCTTCATGGTCTTGAATACCCATCAAAGCCCGACCTTGATGCCCAAGAATAATAATGATGTGCATACCTAAGTTTCATACTTTGTAACAAAATATAGAGTGCCTCAGGCTTTCAACTGATTAACCGGCTTTAGCTACATCGGACTGGACCTTTGCATCTACTTGCATTATGCGGAGCAACAACACAACAATATGAAGAGTCTGAGCAGGCGAACAACTTGCGAGTTGGAGCAAAGGCTGGTTTTCCGTAAATGCATTGACATGTCCTTTTCATGATTTTTAGATATCCATGTGCAATTAAGATTCTGTAACATAAAAATGATGCTGATTTTTCACGTCTAACGACTGTTTATGTAATTGATTACTTGATCAGAAATGCAGATTAGATCTCTGGAGACCCTTCATCCGAAACCATTCATTTCCTGATTTAAAAAAAACGTGCAGTCAAATCTTGTGATGATCTTAGGTACTTGGATAGTTCTATGTGCTCATTATCGCTCTTTGATTGCTGCAGAAAAACACCGTATAATGATCTAATTTGAAAATATCAGCCAATTGAGCACATCTAGCATATTATCCTGTTACTAGTAAAGTATACCATCTGAAATTTTGGATTATAACCATACTGATGGAAGTCCCCCAATGTTTTATGACAATAGAGGGTTCATAATTTAACTCTCATATTTGCTCCATACAGCCTATAACAAAGCGACAAACATCTTCCCTGAAAGAAGTTGTCATTGCTCAAATGAAGCTCAGCATCATGAACAAAAATGGACACATTGGCTATAATGGAGTAAAACCATAGTTTATATATTTGGCATGGCATAGCCCTTTCGCAAGTTTCTCTCTTTCTAAAATTTCACTCTTTTAGTTCATCTCCCAAAATTTGTTCCAAATATATAGTTTAAATAAATAGATGATTATATAGTAATTCTATATAAACAAAAATTAATTAAATTTCAGATTAAAAAAGCAAGCCCGACAGGGTTTGGGGAAGGATCCGGCCACAAAGGTCTATTGTATGCAGCTTTACCTTACATTTTTGCTAGAAATTGTTTCCAATACTTGAACCTGTGACCAGATGTCAACAACTTTACTAGCTACTTCAAGTTCAACAATAATTCATTTATATACCTACTTATAACCTTCAAACTTATCAAGCCAATATTATATCTTATGCTACATTTGATTTTTGGATGTTAATTGTACTTTTTTTAATTTACTAGTTTATTATATGTGTTGTGCACGTATGAGCCATGTCAATTTCATTAAATAAATACAATATTCATGTAAATAAAATAAAATAAATATTATTAGTTTGATGCCATAGTTTAGTCTATCATGATACATTAAAGATGAAAAACTCAATCAAATTGCTTATAATATAGATATGTTAATAGTTTTTGAATACATAAAGTAATAATTTAGAGTTGAATAGTTGGAAGTTAAATAATTAACTAAAATTTAATGTAATAAAAGATTCCTAAATATAAAAAGAGTAGTTTAATGTTTCCAACATAATTTTACTGAATGTTTTTCTTTTAAATTTGTTATATTACATTTTTTTTAACAAAATTTTTGTTAATTATTTATGTAGAATAATCCTAAATCAAAAGTGAATTCTAAATATAAAGAAATTCTAATAAAAAAGTGAATCTTGAAACTAAATAAATAAAAGATAAAATAATAAATTAAAAAAAATGATTTTGTCTAAAGCTGAATTATTTAACGAAGGACAAAAGTTCAAACAACATTAATAAAGGTCTTCACACTTTTAATATAGTATAGATAATAATTTTTGTTTTTGAAAGTTACAAAAAAATATTTATGTATGTTTGGTACTTAAAACAAGTGACTTAAATTTTTTTATATGTTTTTTATATGTAAGTGATTATTTTCCAAAAAAAGTATTCATAAAACATTAACAGTTGCAAAGATATTATGTATATGAGTTTTAATTATTCCTAATTATAGTAATTTCATGTATCTAAGAATTCGGTTTTCAATAATAATTATGTTGCATCTTACTTTGATAAATTAATAATAATAATTTGAATGATAAAACACATTTTATAGCTACACAACCATAAAAGAATAATAAGTATATAGATGTCTTTTGAGGGACTGATGGACCTAAATAAGAGACAACACTACAATTACATAGTCATTAATCTAGGCTTGTCAGGTAAGATTCAGATCATATATTTATCTACACATGATTTGTAGTACGGAAGATATATAGTAAGGAAGAGGAGCCTCAAGTTTAAGTCTTTTTCAAGATTTTAAGGAGCTGATTAGACAGAACTAAAATACAAAGATTGATGATTTTCATACCAAGCCTTAGAAAGTCAAGAAAGCTTTGTTTATTTGGAGCAAAAAAGTGTTTAGGAATGTGTTTCAACATATTGCTAGTTGGAGATTCAACCTTCCCCAACAAAAAGAACAGAATTGAATAGGGCAGAAGCAGAATTAAGAAAGTACATTAAGATAGAAAAATGGTTTACTAATGAAGATAGGAACACCAACTTCTTCCACTCATGCATTAGAGGAAAACGTTACACTTATCACAAATCAAAGATAGACAAGGGAATATGGTTTCTTCTAATAAGCTAATAGGAGAAGAGGTTGTAGAGTTCTTTTTGAATCAATTTGCTGAAGAGGGTTGTAATCAAGACTTGAAAATGTTACATCAAATTCCTAGGTTGATTACGGAAGAGAAAAATGAGGAGTTGATAAGCCTCTACCCAACAGGGAGGAAGGGAAAGAAGTGGTATTTCAACTCAATTAGTGATAGTGTTAGTGGATCAGATGATCTCAAAAATAATTCTTTCAAAGTTGTTGGGATATCATAGGGAGAGGATCTAACAAGGCTGGAAAGGATATTCTTTTATGGACAGGAACTATCAAAATTCATCACTCATACTAACCTTGTATTGATCCCTAAAAAGGAGAATGCTCAAGAATTTAGAGGCTTATTAGTTTGAGTGCTTCCACTAACAAGGTAGTATCAAGAATGCTACTTAAGAGGATAGTGGGGATTCTGCATATGATGATCTCCAAACCAGTCAGGCTTTGTGAAAGTAGAAGTATCACTAAGAGTATGTTACTAGCACAAATGTTTTTGGATCTTTTCAACAAAAAGTACTAAGGAAGTTTGAATTTTTAGAGGTCATCATTGACATGGTATGGAAATTGGTATTTGCTAACTGGTATTCGACGCTAATAAATGATCAATCATATGGATTCTTTCATTCTACGAGGGAACTAAAGTAAGAAAACCCTTTCTCACCTAACTTGTTCATCATAGCTACAAAGTGTTATCAAGAAACATGAATAGTCTCAATGAAAAGAAAGAGTTCAAAGAATTTTAGCTCCCCAAATAGAGCCAAAGAATTAACCACCAGTTCTATGCAGATCAGGGGCGAATCTATATGGGGTTGAGAGGTCGGAAGATTACATTGTATATACAAGATCAAACTCTATTTTTATGATATATATTTAATAAAATAAACCCCTAAACACAAACAAAGAACGTAGCTCAGTGCTAAAGTGGTTTAAAAATTTTCCAACGTTCAAACCCGCGCAACAATATTTCCGGTTTTTTTTTCCCTTGAAAAATTCAATAGCAAAACTGATATACAAAATTCCAATCCAATGAAAGACTTTATAATTTTTGGACTCAATGTGAACTTTATTTATTTATTTTTTTCATTATTTTTCCTTTTTATGCCCTTTTTCCTTCTTAATTTCCATTTGTTCAAATTTATGAGGCACACTATTTTTATTTTTGTGTTTTATTCTTCTAATCTTTGTTGCTCATTTTATTTTTACATAACTTTGTTTTTAATATATTAATTCAAAGAAACTCTTAAAAAATACATGAAATTGCGATTTAAAAAAAATATTTTTTAAGTTAAGGCAAATTAAATTTAATTGAATGAAATTTTTTAAAAGACATGAATATTCACAATATTCTTTCTTATTTTTTCCCAAAGAGATGTAAACCATACTTATTTTCTTTATTTATCGCTCGTCTCTTTTTTTTAAAAAACAAATGACAAACCTTATAAATTGAATAACTAAACTAAAAAATGGTGACACTATTTAGTTATCTTTTAAATATGCATTATAATATTATTAATTCAATT
This sequence comes from Solanum aculeatissimum, assembly GCA_038996855.1. NCBI lineage: Eukaryota > Viridiplantae > Streptophyta > Magnoliopsida > Solanales > Solanaceae > Solanum > Solanum aculeatissimum. The sequence goes on along the minus strand of JBCEWC010000486.1, from coordinate 22,492 downwards.
CCTACACATTTTTAAAGAATCTTGACAATTTTTAAAGTAACTTACAATTGTATAGTAAAACTACAAAATAAAAGAAAAATAACAAAATTTTTTTTAAGAAGACACAATGGAGCAAGGTAAAAGTAGGAAGAAATGTTAAACGTGACCAAACAAGACAAGTTAAAGTTAGTAAGTTAAGGCTAATTTTTTCCCCTTGATTCATTTTGCTCCCTTTTCGACTTATTACTTTATATGTTGAACCCCCTTCATAAAAGACCTGGCTCCGTCGCTGATGTACATGATACTTTTTTTTTTGTTCAAGGGATAGAAGAATAGTAATATAAATGATGAAGGTCCTAGTTCTACCATCATAAAGAAGAATTTTTGATAGTATCTATAAAGATGAGGAGACTAACGGAATTGAATCAAATATTTGTTTTTTTACTTATCTAGGTTGTCCTATTTTCTATGGAAGGAAGAACAAAAGGCACTATGAAGAATTATTTAAAAAGTGGAAGGCAGAATCCTATCACGACAGAATATATTTTTAACATTTAGAGGTAAATTTATCTTGATAATATGTATTACAGTCATGCCAGTTTACATGCTATCAACCATAAATCCTCCGAAAGATGTTATAGGCCAAATTCATCAGATTTTTGCAAAGCTTTTTTGGGGACAATCATGGTGGAATCAAAGGCAACCATCAGGTGTCACAGTCAGATATGTGCTATCCCAAATATGAAGGAATAGATTTCAATTACTGCATGAAGTGGCTAATGCTCTTGTTAGAATGGACGCTCCTACTACTTACGAGGACATGATCCTTATACACAAACTACTTAGATGCAATATGAAATGCAAAATAGAATGTAACGAACACAAGAATTTAATGTGGAAAAACTCCTTGCTCAAGGGAGGAACAATCACTACCTATCTCATAGGATTTTCAAAAGCCCAACAATCCACTAAATGCAAGAGCAAAGTAGCCAAATACAACCTGCTATTTATTTGTCCTACCCTCTCTTCATTTCCTACTTGCAATCTAAATTACACGACTTGAGAAACTCTTACAACAACCTACACTCTCATCAACCTAGATGAAGATAGACTTCTACCCAAGGGACTTCGAGGTAACAACTCACCAAGAATCCCACAATAGCAAACAAGAGATAAGCAAGTAATGATCAACTTTCCTTTATAGATTAGGAAGTGATCTTCCAATTGTTAGAACTGAATACAATATCAAGATTAAGAGAAAACTATAGATTTTTTCTATCAGGTCCCTTGGAAGTTGATGTCGTATCTCTCAAGTGGTGACAAAAGAGAACTTTTTCTTATTGTGAATTTGCCTACTTAATTCCTTGAAAAGTTCACTTTTGTTTCTTGCAAATGAATCTTTTATACCCGCACGAGGGGCACGTAAGAAACTGCTGCTCCTTCAGTACAATAAAGGACACGTCTCACCAATCATGGTAGCTTTTTCCAACTGTAGCCTAACATTGCCTTTGCAGTCACTTCAATCTGATACTGACCTGATCTTCATATTGTATCAATAGTTTATTAATAATCAAAATGGTTATTCAACATTTCCCCCTTTTTGATGATAACAAAATATTGTTTCCCCTGAATGATTGTTCCTATTTGTTTCCCCCTGAATTAGTTGCCCCCATTTGGGCTCATCTTGCTCCTTTTGGCATCATTAAAGACACATATAATAAACTAAGATAATGAACGCATGTACTAAATTCAGAGTCAGTAAGACAACATAACACAAGAAATATCATAGAGGCAAAAGAACAGAACAATGAAATACATCCAAACAAAATAAGATCACAAAGATAAGTATTCATAGTACAGCAACAGAGAATCATAACAACAAGACACCAGAACTGAACCATTAACAAAAGAGGGGAGGAATAACAAAGAAAATATGGTAGCCTAGGGACCAGAAGGTTTAAGGGCAAGAGATTGAAGGAGAAGGGTCATTCTAGCTTTTGAATCTTGATGAGCCTAGAGAAGTTATTGAGTTAGGGGCTTGACCTCCATTGTCAATATGCTATTCTCTTTCTTAAACCTGGACAATTCAGTAGAACCAGGTCCCTTATTCACCCCTTGTACTAGCTATGCCTTCAGAGTCACAATTTCAATATCTCTGGTGGAAAGTGCAGTAGTCAACTCTTCAACCTGTATCTTTAACACTTCCTATTGTGTGATGAGATCTGAAACTTGAGACTTAGGCATGATACTAACTCTTCCTTCACTGCACTCACATTCCACCAAGGTGGTTTGTGAGAAGGATTATTTAATGGCACCTGATACACCTTTTTCCAGTTTGATCCCAAAATGTTCAAACACATGGTTGAGCAAGTACCCATACACAAGTCTATGTTTTCCATCATTGATTGTCATGATCTTATGAATGTTTTCCATCATTATCCCTGGACGATTGATTGCTTCTAGCTTGCTCAAAGCTTCCATCAAGAACAAATCAACAGTGGTAGCAATCCTGCGCTTCTCAGTACAGGGTAAAAGGACCTTGTTCATGAATTCAAGATAAAGTTGGTATTGCCGTTTGAGAAACTTTTTTGAGACACCAACAAAACTCAAATTTGGCAATTTTTTTGACTTCATAATGAACTTCTTTGCAGGAGCACGATCCTGCACACTCCCAATCCCTTCTCTGTCGACCTTTAAAATACTCCCCAATATTTCTTCATCAAGATGAATTGCTACGTCTCTTATGGAAGTGTTGAAACTTATATCCTCAAATAAGTCAATGTTGTAGTAAAATTATCTCACTTCCCATTCATTTAATGTGGGAACTAACAACTCAAACAGGTGATCCCACTTTTGTATTACCATAATATTGACCACGCATTCCTAACTTTTCTCTAGCCTCAGGCTCTAAGACTCGCCCACTCAAAACCTTTTATTTTTCCAGAATCTGTATTCTCTCCTCCTTACACAAAAGTTTCTCAACCCGTGCCTTCTTGCTTTGTGAACCTGGTCCCTCAGTGGAAGCAGACTCACCTCTTTTTGTGTTTCCTTCTTCCTTCCTCCTGGATTTTTCCCTTTGGAACCCTTTGTTGTCATTTGTTTTGAAGCCTTTGCATCTGCATCTTGTTGTTTGAGATCAACGAGAATCTCGTCTGATTCTGTAGCACTATCACTTTCATACTTGGTAACATCAATGAGTTTGTTACTAGGAACTTCTTCTTTTTCAATTACTAACACCGATCTGAGTTCCTTTTTCTAGTGGTTTTGGACTTGCTTGCAACCATTGAATCACAGAGAAGTTTTATTTGAGTACCTTTTGTTGAATATACCTTGGTGGTATCAGTTGTGGCAAGAACTTTACCCTTCCTTTTGAATACTTCTTGTTGCCTCAGTTTAACCCTTTTAGAGGCCTGGTCCCTTCTAGTGTTATGTGTTGATTGATCATCATCTGTTCTTTTCTTTAGATTCCAGATCAAGGACACATTGTCTTCATCATCGTCATCCGCTTCATCTTCTGCCACATTGATGGGTTTGACTTTACTCATAATAGTTTGATCAAATAAAGGAGAGGCCAACACCAATTGCAGGTATGGTGACTTGGTCTCTTCTTGAGCAAATAAGTTTTCACCTTTCATCTCCATTAGACTCTGAACGACCCACTCTTCTCCAACAGCCAAAATATTTGACTCAGTCCCATTTTCAAGTGATAGGTCACCATCAAAACATCTTTTAGACATAGAGGAGGATGTGGGACCTAGTTGGGATGATTATGACTGTTCTTCAGTAAGAGTAGTCTCAGGATTTGTAGGATCTGATCCCACAGAAGTGAACCCTAGAGCCCCATGAGAAGGATTAGAGGAACTATCTTGATCCGTGGAGTGAAAAGGTAGTTCATTTTTGGTTGGGGAAGAGGGCTTAGAACTAGTATCTCTGCTTTCAAAAGCGGAAATGTGCAATGAGGAACTAGGTTTAGCGAAAGGGTCCAACTCCTTTAATTTTAGTGAAGTGTGAATAGTGGTGGAAGGAAGAGTATTAATCTTGTGTAAAGAGAGGGTCTTAGTATCACAGGAAAAAGGTTTTTCAGAGAGGGAAGATGAGTGAGACATTGTTGAGAGAGAGAGAAAGACACACAAAAAATAGGAGAGATAGAGACAATTTTATGAGAAAGATATGTAAAAGGGGGAAGGGTCGTAATAGGGGTTTTATAGGAGTGAGTAGACGTGTATAGTCCCTAAGAAGGTACATGTTTTTGAGAGTGAGGCTGATAAGATAACAATTCATAGAAGGGGAAGAGACGTGGTTGTTTTGACACCTTTTTAATGGTTACTTTACAACTATAATTAGAATACTATCCTTTGAGAGGGAACCAGGTCCTGGTCGATCTGCAAAATTTTGCTGAACTTCTTTTGAAGTTCCTTCTTTAGCACCTATGATGTTAATGAGTATGCATACTTGCAAGGGTACAAAAGTGAATTCAAGATACCATGTACCAAGACTCAGATACTTGTACATGAATTTTAGCCAAAATTGGAGGAATTTCACCACTAGGGTTACTTAGATTTGCTTGACTTTATCAACCCTAATATCATTCAATTTTTCTCAATCTGATCTTTACATAGGGGCTTGGTGAAGATGTTAGTTATTTGATCTTCAGTACTGCAAAATTTCATGCACATATTACCCTTCTTAACCTAGTCCCTGAGAAAGTGACGCCTCACATCAATATGCTTTGTTCTCTTATGGTGAACAAGGTTTTTTACCATGTTCAAGGCATTGGTGTTGTCACATAGCAGAGGTATAGTATCTGTCAAGATGCCAAAATCTTCCAATTGCTGCTTGATCTATAACAGTTGAGAACAACAAGCAGCAACAACTACATACTCAACCTCTGCTGTGGACAATGCCACTGAGTTCTGTTTCTAAGTACCCAGGAGATGAGAGATGATCCCAGAAAGTGAGCCATCCCTGAAGTTCTTTTTTTGTCAACCAGGTACCTAGCAAAGATTGCATCTGCATATCCCACCAATTCAAAAGAGTCACCCGTTGGATAAAATAATGCTAGGTTATCGGTGCCTTTGAGGTATCTCAACATTCTCTTAGTAGCTTTTAGGTAGGACTCCTTAGGACAATCCTAAAATCTAACACACATTCCCATATCAGCTCTACTGACAGTCAGGTATAGCAGTGATCCTATGATCTTACGATACATAGTTTCATTTTCCTTGGGACTAGGTTCGTCAACATATAATTTTAAACTGGTTCCATGGGTGTATCAATGGGCTTGGCTTCCATCATCTGATATTTCTTCAGTAGATCCTCGATGTACTTGTCTTGACTGATGAAGGTCCCTTTTGGTGTATGTTTGATATGTAGCCCTAGAAAGAAGCTGAGTTCTCCTATTATGCTCATCTCAAACACACTCCTCATTAGGTCCCCGAATTCTTTACAGAGTGAAGTTGTAGTAGCACCAAAAATTATGTTATCAACATAGACTTGGACAATCAACAAATTTTTGCCTCTAGTTTTCAAAAAGAGAGTATTATTAATTTTCCCTCTCCTGTAACCATGACTCATCAGGAATCCAGACAGTCTTTCTTACCAGGCCCTAGGATCTTATTTTAACCCATAGAGAGCCTTGTCTAAATTCATCACATGATCATGAAATTCAATATTCTCAGAATCAGGGGTTGCTTCACATATACTTCTTCTTTGAGATATCCATTTAAAAGGCACTTTTAACATCCATTTGGAATAATTTGAACTCCATATATGCAACAAATACAATGAGAATTCTTATTGCTTCCATCCTCGCAATTGGGCAAATCTCTCATCATAGTTTATGCCTTCTTTTTGATTGAATCCCTGAACCATAAGCCTGGATTTATTTCTTGTTATGACTCTATTTTCATCCAGTTTATTCCTGAACAGCCACCTAGTCCCTATCATGGATTTGTCGGGTGGTCTTGGAACCAAGTTCCACACTTGATTTCTTTCAAACTGGAGTAGTTCTTTTTACATGGAATTAACCCAGTTTGCACCTTTGAGAGCTTCCTTGATATTCTTGAGTTCTATGGCCAAGATAAATACAGATAAGGTCATGAGACGTTTTGTCTTGGACCTGGTTTGGATGCCATAGTCCAAAGGAGATATTAAGTTATCCATAGGATGTGATGATTAATGCTTCCGCCTGGATACCCTTCCTGTTTGTTGGCCTTGGCTTTCAGCTTCATTTGGACTTACCTCTTCATCAGGTTCCTCATGATCTGTATGGTGTGAGCTCCCATCAATAGCATCTGTAGAGGGACCTGAGGATGAACCAAGTTCCTCAGTGAGATTTCTATCTGAGTCACCTTCTCTTCTCATGCTTCAATTTTGAGTATTGGGATCTGTAGTAGAATCACTCATCGAACTATCTCTTTGTATCTGAAGTAATTCTTCTAACTCTGAATCATCTTTATCATCTAAACTTTCAAGATTTCTAGATTCATCAAAGATGACATAGACACTTTCTTCAATACAAAAGGTTCGTTTGTTGAATACTCAGTAGGATTTGTTGTTAGAGGAGTATCCAACAAAGACACCTTCATCACTTCTGGAGTCAAATTTTCCTAATTCCTCTTTCCCATTTATCAACACAAAGCACTTGCATCCAAAGGCTCTTAGATAACTGCTATTATGCTTACGACCAAACAAGAGTTCATAGGGAGTCTTGTTATTTATGGACTTGATTAGACATCTGTTGGTGACATAGCATGCAGTGTTAACAGCCTCTGCCCAGAAGTTTTTTGCCAAATCAGACTCTATCAACATTGTTCTCCTAATTTCCACCAAAGTTTTATTTTTTCTCTCTACCACTCCATTTTGTTGTGGAGTTCTTGGTGCAGAGAAGTTATGGTGAATGCCTACTTCAATGCAAAATCCATCAAACTTTGAATTTTCAAACTCTGTTTCGTGGTGAGACCTGATCCCTAAAACCTTGCTCCCTAATTGATTTTGAATCATCTTGATAAGATCTATCAACACATCAACAACTTCATCTTTGGTTCTAAAAACTTTAATCCATGTGAATCTAGAGTAATCATCAATGATGACCAGGATGTACCTTTTTCCACCTCACCTCTATACCTTCACGGGACCACAGAGATCTGTATGGATGAGATCAAGTGGTCTTGAAGTACTCATGCCATTATTTGTCTTGAATGAATTCCTTGTTTGTTTTGTTTTGCACAAGCATCACATACCTCGTTGTTGCTGAGGTTGATTTTGGGTGGTCCACGAACCAGGTCCTTGGAGACTAATTTATTCAGTAGTGAGGGACTAACATGACCCAACCTTCGATGCCATAAATCATTCGTCTCATCTTGAGCTCTGAGGTAAGTCAAATTATCACCCCTTGCAGTACTGAGATCAACAACATACATATTCTTGGATCTCTCTGCCGTATGTATCACTTCTTTAGTCATTAAGTTTGTAACAATGCACTTGTCGGACAAATATCTTAATTTATTCCCTTTGTCGCAGATTTGAGACACATCGAGAAGACTGTACTTTAATCCATTGACATAGTACACATCTTCAATTGAATTTTCAAAAGATTTGCCAATTCATCCAATTTCCATGATGTAACCTTTCTTCCCATTGTCAAATGATACACTGCCACCTTGCATCCCTTTTAAGGAGAGGAAGTTTTTAGTCCTTCCGGTCATATACTTGGAGCACCCACTTTCCATGAACCAACGTTGACTTTTTCCTCTAGACTGTTCCCGTACAATGCTCACTTGTTTGTCTGGGGAACCCACTTCAATCTGAGTTCCCAAAAATCAGATAGAGGCACAATTAGATTCCTTTTGGTCTAAGAAGGTAGTTTTCTATTACCCCTTTGTGGATTGGGACCAATTCCTACATAAGAGATTTTACTTCCAGGATTTTTGCCAGAACACAAAGAATGTTGTCTCCTTAGAGTTCTTTTTAAGGGAAAAGGCATAAATTCCCCCCTCCTCCCCCCCAAAGTTGTCCCTAAAAGTTAGTTACACACTTTAACTATTTACGTGACCTATTACACACTTATACTACGCTAAAGTGAATTTTTTTAACCCTTCCTACCCCAAACCCCAAGCACATTTCAGCCAGTCTCTGTTAATGCGCCGTGCCTCTAATATAACCGAGTTTTTAATTTTTTTAAGGGAAATTATCCTTTTTAAGTCTAATGAACAAACTCACCACCCAACCCAAATTTCTCAACCAAAAACCTTAAGAACCCTAATTCTTCCATCAAAATCTGGAAATCCAAGCCCCAAATTGAAGGAGAATCAAAGGTAACTTCTTATTCCTTTATTTTTTTTCATAATCATCTCTTTTTCATTTTTATTTCTTTCGCTCTTTTTTCATAAAATAATTCTTTTTTTCCCTTCAGATTGTGAGTTAATTGATTTTTTTAATTTAAGCTGCTATAATGGCTCGAATAAGCTTGACTAGCCGTGAATGTAAGAGGAAGGTCATGAATTAGAAGAGTTATGATGAAAGAATGAATTTGTTCTGCCTTTGTTGACCTCTTGGACCCCAAGAAATCCTGGTAGACGATATTGGAGTTGCCATTACTATGGGGTAAGTTAATTTTTTTTCAAAAGTTGATCTTCAAGAGTGATATATTCATCTTCAAGAATCATATATTGAGTTCACTTTAGAGTGCTAGATCATGCAATTTTTGTCTTTAGAAGGATGACTACATTGATTCAAGATCAAAATTTGTTATTCCTAAGTTGTTGGGAAGGATTGGTGAGCCTGAGCAAAGAGTTGAAGCTTTTGGAAAAGATGAAGCTTTCGAGAAGGTTGACAACAATGTACTGGGTCAACCAACTCTGTGAAAAGCAAAATAGATATGAACAAGATATAGTCAAAGCTGGACAATTTTGATGATGATTTGAAGAAGATGAAAGTAATTGAGAAGAAATGGGAAAATGAGTTGGCCAAGTCTAAGAAAAAGGAGAAACAACTTTGGATTACTCTCTTGTGTATTTGTATTTTTGGTATAAGTTTTGTATTTCAAAGCATATGGTCCCTGAAAGGAGATCCAAGGAGGTTGCCATGACCAACACCTGCTGTTGTATGTTGTATTCACGCCTTTTGAAAGGAGATTCGGGGGGAAATTTATGCCTTTTTTCTTGTATTGACAATGTTGTAAGGGATTGTAAATTAATGTTGTATTGACAATATTTTGTAATGAACATCCTTTTTCTTTGTGTACTGAAAAGTTATTGGTTGCAAGTCTAATATGTTTATGGCTTTATCTTGATTTTACCAATTAAAATGCAGTCACAAGTACTATTTCAAAACAAGTGCCAATTCAATGCCATAATAAAACAAACAGAACTAAAATACAACTACTATTTTATTGTCAAAGTTGTTAAAATACAGTCATAATTTACTTGAAAATTTAGATTGTGTAGTCACAATTTAAAATCTTCTATAAATACAAAATCATTAACCATCAAAACAAGTGTCAATTCACAACTACCAATTCAAATACAGTCACAACTGTCAATTCATTGTCAAAACAAGTGTCAATTTAATGCCATAATAAAACAATCAGAACTAAAATGCAGCTACCAATTCATTGTCAAAGTTGTTAAAATGCAGTTACAACTGCCAATTCATTGTCTTAAATAGTTGCAGCAACCAATAAAACAAGTGTTTACATTGCATTGCCAAAAAACTATCAAAATAACATTAGATGTTGTCAGATTGAGCATTGGAGCTCTCTTGACTCAAATGTGCAGCCTTGGATCTTGTCTCAATTTGCTTTCTTGTACTCATTTCTTGAAGTTGACTTGAGGTCATAACTTGTTTACCCTTCCATTTGACACCACTTGTTGGTCTATATCCAAGATCTCTAGTGAAAAATGTTGAAGACTTGACATTTGTAAATCTTTCACTAGACATTCCAGGCTGGTTAAATAAAAATAAATATCTTAGTTTGCGTCAATAAAATAAAATAAATTATTGTTAAGAATAAAAATATTTACATTAATAATTATTGCACCACTTTGTGTGTGTAATAATCTCATTCCAATCATTCTTCTTCTACTAGCAACACAACCCTAAAAAAGCAATAAAATATTCAAAATATTAGGTAAGACAACTGATATAGAACTTATACATGAAGTAGAACTATATTATCTTTTCTGTTGAACCTTTAGGCCTACCCCTTCCTCTTCCAGTTGGAGCAGCAGGTGTTGATCTTGATCCAACAACAGTTGTTGATCTTGCGCCAGTACCAACAACAGCAGGAGGTGATGGTCTTGGGCCAGCAACATCATCAGGTTATAGTGGTCTTAGGCCAGTAGCAACAGGTTGTGATAGTCTTGGGCCAGCAGTAGCAGGAGGTGATGATCTTGGGCCAGCAACTGCAGCAAGTGATGGTCTTAGACCAACAGTATCAGGTGATGGTCTTGGGCTAGCAGCAACAACAGGTGATGATCTTGGGCCAGTGCCAACAGTAACATGTGATGAACTTGCACTAGTAAGAGCACCAAGAGGACACTTTCTTTTATTGTGATCCTTGTTGTGACAAGTACTTGTATGGCATCTCAATCCCTTTTTTGGATAGCTTTCCAAGTTTTTTAGTTTCACCTTGTTCTTTCCTCCTAACCTTGCTAGGGCTTCCTGGCATCTTCCTAACATGAGGTGGTATAACAAAGATATTTTATGATTCTGGTCACATTTTCATATTCAAAATTGGATAAATAAAGTAGTTGTATGTCTTCATGTAAGTTTCTCTTTATACCAATGGGAAATGTAGTCAGTTGGGTCCAATTTTCTGTGATGAAAGGCACCTATTGCATGAGGATGTGGTATGCCTTTCAACATCCATGCTCTACAACTACAAGTTTGTCTATGAATATCCACAACATGTTTGTATGCTTCATGAAGTACCTCATACCCTATATCTGAATTCCATTCAATGCTGCATTTCATTGACTTGGCAGTGTTATCTTGCAGAACCTTCATTGCCATTGGAGAAATATCACCGATCCAACTATTGCAAAACTCTCTCATCTGCCCTATTCTTTTCATCATTTTCACCCTAATTTTTTCAAGCATGGTAACTATAGTTTTGTGTCTTGCTGCTAATATCCATGCATTGAAGCATTTAGCCATATTATTGTCAACAATGTACCATTTTGCGGTGAAACTAAAGTAGACCTTGCTCCATCTTTTTGGGTTATAATACAACAAATCTTCAACTATCTTATTCCCTAATCTTTTCATATAGCTAATGTTATCCTTTAACTCAACCTCAAAAATAGACCTTGCACATCTCCAGAAATAATTTTTTCTCTCAATACCTCTCCAAATCTTGGACCAGTTAGCAAGGATGTGTCTAGCACACATCCTATGCTCAACATTTTGCAAATGAGTACTTATGGCATTTTCAATACCCTATAAAGAATCAAACTAAATAGTTATAAACCAAGAATCTATTTAATAGTCATAAATCAAGAACCAAACTAACAATTATAAAGCAATAACCAAAATAACATAAATAAATATACTCGGTCATAAATCAAGAATCTAACTAAAATAATAGTGATAAATAAAGAATCAGACTAAAGTTATAAACCAATAATCAAACTAACATTTATAATGTAAGTAATCAAAAGAGTCATAAACCAATAATCAAACTAACCTTTTGTATATCAATTATGACAGTCATGTCTGTTCCATCTCCCAGCTAAAGATCTACCTTTAGAAGCTTGACAAACCAACTCCAAGTGTATTTATTTTCAACCTCTAGCTACCACTGCCCAAGCTAGTGGAAACATTTGATTGTTACTATCCTTACAAACAGCAACCAATAACTGATATTTAGATACTCCCTTTAGAAAACAACCATCCAAACCAATGCACTTCCTATAACCAGCCAAGTAAGACTTCTTCATTGCATCAAAACATATGTAGAAGCTTTGAAACATTTTTTTACCATTTTAAAATATTTTCTCATGAAGCTTGACTACACATGTACTACCTGGATTAGTTCTTAACAATTCATCTCTATAGTCTAAGATCCTTCCAAACTCAAGAGTATGGTCACCCATTAACTCTTGTAATACCTTGTTTCTTGCTCTCCTACACACTGTTCTTCCAACATATAAATTTAATTCTTTCTTAATGAGTTCCTGAAATTCAAAAATTCTAATGTTGGGTTGTTCCTTTATCCTCTCATTATAATAACTAGATAAGAACTTGCTATTACAAATCTTGTTCCTATTAGTAGGATCACATTTGTGAACTGGATTGTATGTTTTCACAACAAAATTATCTATCCTGGAATCAAAGCTAGCAAATAGTAGCCAAAGACAACTAACTGTACACCTAACCCTTACCCTTCTTGCTTCATTAATGTATATTTCAATAGCAACGTTTTCATTAACAACATATCTGGTAACAACAGTTCTAAATTCCTTAACACTTTTAAATACAAGACCCAATTTCCACACTATTTTTTGAGAAGTTGCATCAAATATAACTCTTTTCAAATTTTTTCTTCTCCTTGCTTTAACTCTCTGCTGAACTTCTCCTTCATCATCACTGAAATCATCTGAATCTGTTTCAAAACTAGCAGCTTCATCTGAGGGATAGTAAGGCTCATCATCAACTAGCCTACCTTCTACATTGTTTCTATTTCCACCTGTAGATTTATCATACCCAACATCTGATCCTTTTTTTCTGTTCCTAACTTCATATGATGAGGCAATGGAGCTCTTTCTCCCATTCTCCTTCTCTTTCTTTTCCTCTTTAAAAGTTCTTAGCTCTTCATCTACATCACTCCCATCATCTAATCCTCCATTTAATGATTCTATATCAGAATTTTGTTCAGAGAAAGGATTTACAAATTCAGAAGAAAGATGGGCAGGTGCATCAATTGGATTACTAAAAGGATGGACAGATTCATCAGCTGGATCAACAGAAGAATGGTCAGGGGGTAAAAAGTGGATTATTAGAAAAAGAGTTGGGTTTGTAAAAATATAGTCAGAGGTAAGAGTTGGATCAATAGAAGAAGGAATATTTGGAGCAGTAAAAGAGTGTAGAGGAGAAGAAGTATTGGAAGCAACAGTGCTAGGGTTTAGGTTTTAAACATTTTCTTGGGCCTCATGGATTGGTTCTAAATCAGCATTAGGACCACTATTTTGAGACGACCCCTCATATTCAATTACTACACTTTTCCCTTCTCCAAATTCCAATAAAGGTGGAATCAAAATAAGATTTGCAACCAGATGACACACAAATGCCTCCAAAATATCCTCATTACTTAAACAACCAGAAATTAAATTAGTATCATAGTCTGATTTAATGTCTAACATAGCAGTAGTATTAGGCAGTTTTACATACAATAGGCATTGTGTAGGTTCATACCCTAATTCTTTCACATAATCCCTCAATTCAAAATAACACAACCTATCTATATCAACATCTAAGAACTCAGTAACTTGTCCACCATCACATGGGTTTTTCTCCTTGTTTCCCTTTTTAAAATTCTTTATAACACCCCCATGGTAAATTTTCAATGTAATCAAATCAAAAGATATTTTAACAACCTGAAAACAATAGTAACAAGTCAATTTTGCAATTACAGTTAACCCTCAACTATGACAATACATGCAACGACAAAAAGTTATACTAAGCTATAATATAAGCATAAGTGTCAGATCGTATCATCAAGAATCTAACTAAAGAAAAAAGAAACTGTAGGTTAACAAGTCAATTTTTTTAGGTATATACTGTAAATTTGTAAAAACCTAAACCAAACCCTAGGTTAAATCATACTATTAATAGAAACAATGGAGTGAGATGTGAATTTGACCTTTTAACAATGGTGACAATGCTACAATGACCAAACCCTAGTATAACCAATAATCTTCCACAAGAATGATTCCCTAGTCGATCGTAACCACCAACTTTCTCTGAATATGATAGTGAAACCTCGATTAAACAATTAAAAACCCATTAAATTGAAGAAATCTTTAGAAATTTCTTCGATTTATGGTAACATATGGTGATTAGGTTTGTTTGTTCTTAGGGGAAGATGATCGGGTTTGGGTGAAATTGAATGGATAATGGATATGAGTGAACTGAACGGATATGGATGAAATGAGCGAATATGGGTCAAAAGGAAACGGGTTAGGTTCATTTAATACGTGGCATACTAACAAGGCGAGTGTGTTTCACTCTCTTCATAATATTTGGGGTTTGGGGTAGGAAGGGTTAAAAAAATTCACTTTGGCGTAGTATAGGTATGTAATAGGTCACGTAAATAGTTAAAGTGTGTAACTGACTTTTAGGAACAACTTTGGGGGGGGGGAATTTATGCCTTTTCCCTTCTTTTTAGAACTTCACAATCGCCTTTGAGATGTCCACTTCTACCACAATGCAAACATAACAAGTTGTCAGACATTTATACATATTTTCTATGGAGATTATAAGGTGGATCAATTCTTTTCACATATCCTGACCCTCTTTTCTCATTGCCTCTATGATTTATCATCTCTCCTAGAAGTTCAAAGGAATTAGTCCACTTTAGTGATTTTTTCAGATCTTCCTTTACTTTGACCATGTCCTTCTCTAACACAATGTTTCTATCTAAGACAATATTAGTTTCAACTCAGAGTCTTTTAATTTCTCCTCAAGAGCGAGTTCAATCTCACTTGCTTTACCCTTGAGCTTAACATCAGATTTGGACTCATTTTCTAACATATTCAAAAGCTTAGTTTTTTCAACTTCTAGAGCCAAAATCTTTCCTTCAAGATCAAATTTCTGAATGGCTAAAGTAGTTTGTTCATCTTGAAATATGTCAATGCTATTGCACAAGACATCCTTATTAACAGTAAGTTCACATATAGAATCAATCAAAACATAAGAAAGTTTTTTAAGTTTCTTTATATAGTAGAGATCTAGGTCTTCTTTTAGATCAAGTAGGGTTACCTCATCTTTTGCTTCATCATTAGATTGTGCCATGAAGGAAAACATGTTGTCAAAGACTTCATCATCATCCTTCAGAGCCATCATAGAGGAATCTTCATGTTGTTCAGTATCTTCTAAATCACTAGATGAGTTTCCCCACACTCCCAGAGCCTTTATTACTATCTTGTCTGTAGCAACTTTCCTTCCGAATTTTTTAGGGACGTGGTCCTTGCATTTATCATTTCCAAACTTGGAGTTGTCTTTGAATTTTGCCTTGCATTGAGGAACCTCCCTGATATAGTTTCTAGGTTTTCCATATCCGTAGCACAACTCCACATTATTTAAAATCTCCCAGTGTTTCCTTTCTTCACAAATCTATTATTTTTATGACCTTCTTGAATCTTTGAGTTAGATAAGCCATGTACACACCATCAATCTCATCATCACTATGAGCTGACTAAAGAGCCAGAGATTTATCCTTCTTACCTTCTCTTTTGCGGAATCAACTGCTTGTTTAGCTCATGAGTTTGTAGATTTCTAATGAGAATAACCATGTTCAGGGTCTTCAAGTCTTTCAATTCAATTATAGCATCAACTTTACTTTCCCAGGATTTTGGTAATACTCTGAGAATCTTTCTGACTTGCTTACTCTGACTTATGGGTTCACCCAGGCACTTCAACTTATTTGTTATAGCAGTGAACCCAGTATGCATATCATGTATGGACTCTTCCTCTTTCATGATGAAGTCTTCGTACTGAGAGGTCAACATATCTACCTTAGATTCCTTCACTTGCTCCATGCCTTTGTTTATATTTTTCAAGAAGTCCTAAATTTTTTTGGCCGACTCACAGACTGAGATTCGATTATACTCTTCAGTGCCTATTCCACAAATAATGTGTTTCTTTGCCTTGTAATACTTCTCTATCTTTTTCTTGTCATCTTCAGTGTATTATTGTATTGTTTTTTGAACATTTTTTATTATCTCACCATCTTTGACTTCAGCAGTAGGGATGTAAGGACCATCTAAGATAATGTCCCATAACTCATTATCTTTATCCATGAGGAAGATATGTATTTGGTCATTCCACCAACCATAGAACTAACCGTTAAATCTAGGAGGTCTTGTGGATGATTGTCCCTCTTCAAGATTGCGTGGAGAAACCATTTGGCACATAAATATCTCTAGGTGTTAACCAATTAGAGCTCCCTACTCTGATACCAATTGTTAGAATGGATGCTCCTACTACTACGAGGACCTGGTCCTTATACACAGACTACTTATATTCAATATGAAATGCAAAATAAAATGTAAGAAACATAAGTATTTAATGTGGAAAACTCCTTTCTCAAGGGAGAAAAAACCACGACATGTGCCACATAATTTTTATAAGCCCAACAATCCACTAAATGCAAGATCAAGGTATCCAACTATAACCTACTATTTATTTGCCCTACCCTTTATTTATTTCCTACTTGCAATATAAATTATAAGACTTCAACAACTCTCCAAAACAACGACCTATATTCTCATCAACCTAGATGAATATAGACTTCTACCCAAGGGACTTCGAGGTAAAAGCTCACCGAGAATCCCACAATAGCAAACAAGAGACAAGCAAGTAATGATCAACTTTCCTTTATAGATTAGGAAGTGATCTTATAATTGTTAAAACTGAATACAACATGAAGCTTCAGAGAAAACTATAAACTTCTTCCATCAAGTCCCTTGGAAGTTGATGCTGTATCTTTCAAGTGGTGACAAAAGAGAACTTTTTCTTATTATGAATTGTGCACACTAAATTCCTTGAAAAGTTAACTTTGTTCTTACAAATGAATCTTTTATACTAGCACGAGGGGGCACGTAAGAAACCGTTGGTGCTTCGGTATAACGAAGGATAAGTCTCACCAACCATGATAACTTTTTCCAGTTGTAGCCCAATATTGCCTTTGCAGTTACTTCAACCAATTACTAACCTGGTCCTCATATTGCATCAATAGTTTTTTAATCATCAAAATGGTTATTCAACATCTCTCTTTGTTAAGTTATGGTGGAGTTTCGAGTGTCAAGTTTATTTATGGAGTGCATATGAACAAATATGATAAAACACATCATCCATTAATGACTCCTACATTGGAGCTTCTTATGTGAAGAGAAAATGTAAAGAATAAGTAAAGATATTAAACATGAAATTTGATGGCAACAACAGGCTTGTAATGTAACTTTCTAGATAAATAACTGATATGTCGCCAAAATGCAATCCTTTCTACGCTTAAAATATTCATTATTGTGAAGTATTGATGTTCTGTCGAAATACAACACTTTTAATGCTTAAAACTTGGAATTTTGGGTGTTCTCATTGTGATGTTGGTGGATTTTATGTGTTTTTATGTCTGCTTTGCAAGATTACAGGGTTGGTATGATTTTTGGGCGTAGTGTGCTGAAAATGCTTAGATTGAGGATTCACGAAACCCTTTACGGGTCATGGATGATTCTATGAGCCATAGAAGGGGAATCATATTAAATTCCAGTGAATGGTAATTTTTAGAATTGTAAATCTACGAGCAAGTTAACGAGCCATAAACCATTGTACAAGTCATAGATCAACCGTCGTACCCTGAGGGTCAGAGATTAGGAAGTTATTGGAAAGTCATAAGATGAAATCCTCCACGGGTTATAGAATCTTATATGTCCCGTAGAAGGGTCTCATAGAATTCACCCCAGTTCTGAAGATGAAGTCCCCGAAATCCTGACTACGGGTTGTGGAACATTTTATGACCCGTAGAGAACGCCCATAGTGCTTGTCGATCTAGTTTTTCTAGTTTGATTTGGCTTTGTATTTTAGACATTATAAATAGGTTTTTAGGTTATTTTTCAAAGAGTTAGACAAAGAGTTCATAGTAGTTCATAGTTTGTTCATAGTAGTTCATTGTTTTTCAGTATTCTTGCATCTACATAGATTATGAGTAGCTAAATCTACAACTACAATTGGTAGGAATCATGAAGAACTAACAAGGTAAAACTGAATAATTCATAATTCTTGGAAAGTGTATATGAATGTATTAATTAATTCTCTTCATCTTAAATGCTTTTTAACAGTGGTCAACGTTAGAACTCGCCTAGTGTTACTTGTTAGAACAAGGAGGTAATGAATAGGAAAAGAGAATAATAAACATGATTCGATTGATATTTTCACGTCTAATCAACCAAACTGGATCAAGGGGAGGTTGTACTGGGAAAATAGGTAAGGGTTAGTAGTGTCACACTGCGGAGATAGATCAAATTCCAAGGTGAAATTTACCTTATAGGTGGATCAAAGTGTTTGGTAAACTTAACGTACTATTTTGCATCTACACACTGAAAAAGATTACAATTATCTGGCAATGCTGAGTTAGGAATCATGGGGAACACATCACCCTAGTTAGATTTTCTACTTATTTCATAACACTTGCATTAGTCTGGATTTATTTTACAATTACAAACCCTCCCCTTTCGGGAGATATGTAGGTCAATCACCCCACTTTGCATTGAATTATTCTGGAGTCGACCGTATTTCCTGTGGGATTTGACCCTAATCTTGGTTAGATTATTTACTTGACAGTGACCATTTTAACCTTTAAAAAGAGGTATAGCTTGAGCGACAGTCAAATATTTTGGTGCCGTTGCCAGGAAATACGGCTAGACTTGTTTAGTTCAAGTAATTTGGGAGATAACCCTTATTCTTATCATGTTACATTTTTGTTGTTTTTGTTTTATTTCAGCATGGGAGTTTAGCAAAGAATGGTCCAAACCAATGTGAACCATACTGAAAATGAGCAAAACCCAAAAGTGCCAATTGAGAAAAGGTTGGATGTCGACACTTTGGAGGCTGGACACTTGATGAAGTCTGAGTAATCAAGTAGTCCAAGTCATGTTGCGACACTAAATCAGGCACTACTTGGGAGGTAACCCAAGTAGAGAGAGGCGCTTAAGTGCCCAGGTATGTTTTCTTTTTGACCCCTGTTCTTTATTTTGAAGTTCTGTATGTATTGAGGATAATGCACATCTTTTTCGATGGGATGTGGGTAGTTACATGCCTTAGTGAAGTCTGATTAACCTTGGCATGTAACTACCCTAATTTTTAAATCCAAAGAGTTTTCTTGCCTGTGTGCCTTTTCCCTAAGGATATTTATTTTATGTTGAACCAACATGTTTAGGATGTTTAGGTAGTATTAGTGACATATAGTACTTTCTGTCTATGTCATACGTTAGTTTGTATGAAAAATGATACCCACCAGAAAATTTTAATTTTTGTTAGTTAGCTATAATAACCATGCATGATTGAGTATTTGATAGTGTTTATTCTGATAAGTTAGATTAAATTATGATGAAAATCATGATCTGGGAGTTTGTGTTGATAGTATAATCTGTGTCATGTGTGTGAGCTTATTTACATGATTCATATATTGTGTGTTAATTCATAACTTGCCCAATTATTCTGACTTAGATTATAGGTTAGTTGGTTAGGAAATGATCTTAGGTCATTGTTCTTATGAGTCCACTTAGCCTAAAAAACCAACAAATATGTGACATATCCCTTGATCCAATGTTTTGAGCCTTGCATATACCTTCTTCTTTGTAAATACCTAAGTAACTTTGCCTTAATGAATGATAAATCTTAAAATTAGCCTTGGTCCTTCCTTGAACATTGTGCACCTTGACCGAGGAAAAAAACTTAAGTTGAGAGTGGCCACCAAAAGTCATCCTGGTTCAGAGGATGAATATTGTGCACCTCAACTCAAGCCAAAAGCCTAAGTTGAGGGTGACTAGTGTAAGGAAAAGTCATGAAAAATGAGGGGGGAGATAGTGATACATAAAAAGGAGAAGAATGTGTTAAAGGGTGCGAGAAAAATAAAGAGATGCCTAAAAAATGATCTGAAAAGAAAAAGAATGTAAAAATAGAAGGCACTGTGCTAAAAAAATAAGAGTAGTGCACCCAAAAAAGCTCAAAGTAGGAGAAAGGGAGAGTGAGAGGAAAACATCAGTGTTGGTAAGGCAAAAGTGTAGAAAAATACAAAGTCAAAGAGGTTCAATAGTCACTATGTTCCCAAAATATCACACCAAAGCCCTCTGAGCCTACATTACAAGGCTAGCAAGTCCTAAAGTGATCTTAGTCTAACTAGTTAAAAGTCATAGTCATGAGTATAGGGAAAAACATATGATATTGTTCACAACTTTTTGAATATCTTTTGTGAGAGTGAGTGAGGTTGTGTATTCCCAAGCATTGAATCTGAAAAACATCATCATGAGTGAGAGATAGGACTTCTTTTTGTGAGGGCACTTGCATTGCATTGTTAATATTAGACTACTTCAGTAAATGTTGATCAACATAGGTTACATTGTTTGTCATAGTTGCACTGTTGAATGTATTGATTTGCATTGGTTTGTCTGATAGCTATCTGATATGTGATTGAAAGTGGTGTGGGTGTCTGTGCTTGAGTTTGATATGATGCATGCCATTAGACTGAGGTTTGTGTGTTACTATACTACTTATGTAGATTGAGTCCGTCGCTTGAGGACAAGCAATAATTTTAACTTGAGGATGTTGATATGTTGCCAAAATACAATACTTTTGATGCTTAAAATTTGTAATTTTGGGTGTTCTCAATGTGATGTTTGTATATTTGATGTGTTTTTATGTCTGTTTTGCAGGATTATAGGGTTGGTATTATTTTTGGGCAAAGTGTGCTGAAAATGTTGATTTTGAGGAATCACAAAACCCTTTATGGGTTGTGGATGATTCCATGGGCCGTAGAAGGGGCATCATAGTAAATTCCAGTGAAGGGTGATATTTAGAATTTTAAATCTACGAGCAAGTTGACGAGCTATAAACCATTGTATGAGTTGTAATCAGTCGTCGTACACTGAGGATTAGAGATTGGGGAATTACTGGAAAATCATCAGATGAAATCCTCCATGGATCGTAGAATCTTTACGGCCCGTAGAAGGGTCTCATAGAAGTCACCCTAATTTTGAAGATAAAGTCCACAAAATCCTAACTACGGGTTGTGGAATATTTTACGATCTCTAGAGAACGCTCGTAGAGCTTGTTGATCCAATTTTTCTAGTTTGATTTGGCTTTGTATTTTAATATTAAAAATAGGTTTTTAGGTTATTTTTCTGGGATTTAGACAGAGAGTTCATAGTAGTTCATAGTTTTCAGCATTTTTTGAGAGAGAAAAATAATCTTTTGTGTTCTTGATTCTTGTGATTGCTATTGAAGAGTTGGATTTCTTGTTCGTAAATTCATTCAAGTAAGTGCTCAATTATGTTATTTTATATCATGATTCTTGCACATACACTGATTATGAGTAGCTAAATTCACAACTAGGGTTGTGGGAACCATGAAGAACTAACAAGGTAAAACTGAATAATTTGTAATTCTTGAAAAGTGTGTATGAATGTATTAATTAATTCTCTTAATCTTAAATGCTTTTTAATGGAGGCCAATATTAGAACTCACCTAGTATTACTAGCCGGATCAAGGAGGCAATAAATAAAAAATAATAATTAATAGAATTCGTATGATGTTTTCTCGTCTAATCAACCAAACTGGATCAAGGAGAGGTTGTACTGGGACAATAGGTAAGACTTAGTAGTGTCACACTATGGAGATGGATCAAATCCTATGGTGAAATTTACCTTATAGCTGGATCAAAGTATTTGGTAAACTTAACTTACTGTTCTACATCTACACACTGAAAAAGATTACAATTATCTGGCAATACTGAGTTAGGAAATCATGAGGAACACATCACCCTAGCTAGATCTTCTATTGATTTCATAACACTTGCATTAGTCTAGGTTTATTTTACAATTACAACCCCCCCCCTCCTTCGGGAGATAAGTAGGTTAATCACTCCACTTTGCATTGAACTAATTTGGAGTCTACCATATTCCCTGTGAGATTTGACCCAAACCTTGGTTAGGTTATTTACTTGACAACGACCGTTTTAACCTTCAGAAATAGATATAGCTTGAGCGACATCAAGTCTCAAGCATGTTTTGTCAATATGATATACATTTTTGTTTATTTTGCAAGTAAAATAGGCCAGGCACGAAAACAATATGAAGTGGTGAATTTTTGCTGAGAACTAAACTGAAGTTGGAATGCATGAGCCCCACCACGGCTCGTGAAGTCTTATGCGGGTTGTGGTGGCTTGTTGTAGAAGTGCAGTAAAGATAACGAAAGATTTTCTGCTAAGTGGAACTTTACAATCCCCTTTATGGACCAAAAAGTCCACTATGGGTCATAGTGGTAATTGTATGAAAATAGTACCTATTACCTATTAATTGCCACAAAAATTCAAATTTTGTGACTATTTAAAAATTTGTCAAATTTCTTAGCTACGAAATCAAATTGACAAAGCTAAATTTTCATTTTTGCTATAATGAATAAGAATTGTGGCAATAATCACCTAAATAGCTATGATTTTACTGCTACAGTAAAATTGTGTAGCTAGTTATAAATTTTTGCCACGCAATAAAAGTAACTCTAGCAATAGTAATCTTTTAGC